>OY755038.1:171567666-171697666 GCA_963576565.1 Aspidapion aeneum | reverse complement strand
AAGGTTTTATAATTCTCTAAACGTTGTTTTAAGAATTATATTCGCTTTGTTAGTTGCAGTGTAATAAAATTTACATACTGTGCAGAAACACTGATTTTCCGCACTAAAAATAGTGTGGAAAATGAAATTTGGGTTATATGGTTTTTTGTCTCGTTTTCGACAAAAAATTTTCCGCAAAATAGTTTATTTTAAGATTTTTTATAGTAAATTTTTTATATTGCAATTCTTTCCTTTTTCTTAATGTTTGTTAAGCCATCTAACAGTCCCTTCTGTAGTAGTACTTTTAAAATGGCTAGGCTGGTTGCGTCCAGTAATAAATAAAACACAAACGCTAGGCACATTTAATTCCAAGGTAAAAATTTTGTAGCACGAGCGTAAGTCTTCTTTAAAGTTTCGTGCATTGCATACTTGCTTTACTTGCTGGGTTTAGTACTTTAAAAAAGGGGTTTAAAAGTACACTTTTAATCTATAAAGTGCAATACAGATGTTTGTTTTTAAATGAGGGACAACAGTGTTATTTTCTGTGCCTCAGGCAACCAACAAGTTAGGCACGCCCCTGGGCGGGGGCAGGCCTCCAGCTGTGATTTTGAAGATAACCTCCTGGATTAGCTTTTAATAGGGCTGTCTAACAAAACATATGATCCAATCCAAGATGTCTTCCGGAGGACATACAAACCGATTTCCCATAAGCCGTAATGTTAACAAAAATTTTACAAGAACGACAAGAGATTTAGTCTCAAAAATGATTCAGTGTTAAGAACGGATCGCATATGGCAAAAATGCGTTTTTCTTAAATATATTAAATTAAATCGAGTAAATCTGAAATAAAAGGGACCATGTTTTCTTCAAAAAAGTAGGCCTATGTTTTTGTTTATTTTTATTTAAAAAAAAAATTCTATTTTTTTTAACTTATTTTGAATTATTACATCGGCGCACCAAGGGGGTGGGGGCTCCCAAACCACATATATTTTTCATAAGCAGAAAAAATTGCATAGTACGACATCATGAGGCCTCTGGGCCCCCCCACCCCAAAAGTATCGGGCCACCAAAGGTTTCGGGTCCCCCAAGACATATTCCTGGGTGCGCCACTGATTATTATGCCAAGTTTTTTTGCTGTTGTGAATTATGGCAGCGGACGAGGTCATGATAGTTTTTATTGAATATGAAGTTTTTTGACCATTGAATCATTCTGATTTAAATGAACTATCAGCCCAACAAAGGGGAAAATGGATAAGTAGTTTGTTCGAGGAGCTCACTCCAAGGTGTTAACCCTCCAGTGGTGACGTGAAAAAGAGGGACAACTTATAGGTAGGTCGGTCCAACAGATCAATATGCACATATGAGTTCCAACCAAGGTTGGTCAAGCACACTTCTACTAAGTAATTTACAAAATATGTTTATGTTGAAAAAAACTTTTTTGGTAATAAGCTCAGAACAGTACTGTAGAAATCTCACAACAAGACTTGTAATTGGTCCGGTCGGATGAGGTACAAATTTTATGGTTACAAGTTATAGAAAAATTCCAGTTTCAGATGTCAAAAAGCAAGGAAGTTAAGGAAAATTTGCACCAAAATAGTTTAAGATAAAAAGAGGTTTGAGTTAGGGAGATTTTCAAACTCACCAGTTTATTCTAAACTATTTTGAGGTCTGTAAAATAAATATTTATTAAAGAAAAACCGAACCCACACTTAAACCTCATATCATTTTCCTTTTTTTCTTCTCTGGAGCCTATTTTCAACCATAATTTTATAAATTTTTTAACTGTGTTAAAACAATCCATTCAGGAGGGAGCCAGTCAGGATTATTTCTGTATTCCAGTTTTAAAAGTTGCTTGCCTAAAATAGTAAAAAATAGTGATAGTTTAACCCAATTTACATATTTATCCAAAACAAACCTGATAAAAAACTTTCGAATACTTCAATTTTTGCTCTATTAAGGCAGCTCTTAGAGCACTTATCCACTTTATTTTCCCTTCTTTGAGCTGATACCTAGTTTATTTAAATCAGGATGATTTTTTTAAGGTCAAAATACTTGGCATTCCATCAAAACTAACATTATCAAGATCTCCCCAGCTGCTGCAGTTCATAACAGCACAAAAACTAATAATAATGATTGAAACTGAGTTAAAAACTGGAAAAAGTTTAAAAAAAAAAAGTAAATAAAAACATAACCTGACATTTTGAATAAAGCATGGTCCCTTTTATTTGAGATTTACTGGCTTTAAATGATTTTTTTAAAGAAAAGCGCATTTTCCCCATGTGCACAAAGGGTCAATAATTAGAACAGCAATTACGTTTATGTTAGCATTGCGGCTTATGGGAAAACGCTTTGCTTGTCCTCCGGCAACCATCGAACAGCTGATCGTGACAGTTCGTTAGACAAGCTTATACATAATACATTTCCAATATGCATTAGGGCCCAGATGCGCCACTATTACATTAATGATCCTCCGAATGTAGACTTAATAGGTAATGTGTTGTGTTGAGTTTCAAAGCTAAAAGCTTGGGTATTCTTAGGCGCCTATGCGCAAACTCCTAGCTTAACATTTTTCTAAAAAACATATAAATTTGAAGACGCTATTAGTGCGCTATACTAATAGCGTCTTTTTTTTTTCGTGGCTAACCGGTTATAGAAAGATTTTCTTTCTCTTGTATTTTTCCGTCGCTAGCTCGAAAGCGAAAGAATACTGCATGGCCAATGTGACACTTTTGTTAAGCTGAAGAGACGGTACGTAAATCTTATCTTACGATATTTGTGAGAGAAATGAAAAATAATGCCTGCGATACCGTATGCTTTTTTATTGAATTTTTGCCGGCTTCACGACGTTATATGTCAGATCAGCGGAGTGTAAGCCATAAATACTACAAACTAAATTTTACGTCAAAAATAAGATATGCATTGACCCGACCTGAGGGACAAATTATGTCACGGTAATTGATACTGTTTTTCTCTTCATCTGCCTGTCTTTTGTTTTTACTCTAGTACTTGTGTTAAAAGAGTCCCTTAAGGATGAAAATAATTTTGACCCCGTGAGTGTCCAGCTTTCTTGTTTTTGTTTTCTATATTCACGGGTACTATACTTTACGTTTTTTAGGTGTTTTTATAACCAATAGAGAAAAGGATAATAGTAGAATAAAATATTTTTCAAAAACATATTTTATTCTGAGTGAAGCGATTTTCTACTAACTGCATACTCTTATCCACATTTTCGCTATTTGCGGGAAACAAGTAAAACAATTATTGAGTCTACACAGAAAGAAACTTCAGAATTTAATAATAAAATTGTTGTCCCTTGAGATACTATTCAAAATTGCATTGAAAAGCGTGGATGTGCCAAGAAATTTCGAGTTGGAGAAATTTCTGTATTTGAAATGCAAACCCGGATTTAGCATGCATAAAATATGTTCACTTGCGTAGGTATTGAAGGAGTTTTGCTTAAAAGGATATTCTGAAAAAGTCTCATCTTTGCGGAACACTCGTATTAGTTGGGTAAATACAAGTTTTAATACTGCACTTTTAGGTTGCACCCTGAAATATTGTACATAGTGTCCTGGACTCACAGGAAAAAATTTTGTTCGACGTGCCCAAAAATTTGTTTGACGGAAACCGTTATAAATTGGCCGCCAATATAAAAAAAAACAAATAAGTCGTAAACAGAAATGTGAAATTGTATTTCTGCATATTTCAACAATGGCGAATTGAATGTAGCAATTCTCAATCTTATCTAGTGTTGTAAAATTTCCAGAAATATATTTTCGGAAATATTTCCGGAAATATTTCTTGAAACATTGGAAATATATATTGAAATATTGGAAATATATGAAATATTAAAAAAATAAGAAAAAAGGGAATATTTATTTATAAAAATAATAACAAAACACCGGATACACAGAAGGCTTATACATGAACACAAATCAGGAGTTATTCTTCAAACAAATAATTAGAATTAGGTCAAAAATCTCATTTTTGACACACTACACTATTCACTAGTCGAGCAAGAGGCATATCTTTATATCGTCTTGCCAGTCTACTTTCTCAAAATCTTCAATAGTATCGGAAATAAAAATTGTTCTATAGTAAGTTTCATGCTTATAGGGTTACAAAATATTTCCAATATTTCCAATATTTCCAATATTCCCAATATTTCCAATATTCCCGAGACAAGTTCGGAAATTTCCAATATTTCCATTTCCATGGAAATATGTCCAACGGAAATATTTCCATTTACATCACTAATCTTATCCGACCCGTACCTCAGCTGTAAATCCGGTTAAAAAAAAATTACGCAAAAATTTAAAAAAAAATTATTTGATCAAAATCGGTTCAGTAGTAATGAATTTATAAGGAAATATATGCAGACACGATTGGCAAGGCAATCGTATAATATTTAAAATAATGCAATGGTTGAAACAAAAAAACATTTTTTTAGAGCCACCGAACCGATTTTGCTGATTCATATAGTTATAAATAACTAAACAGGTCGTGAGTAATTAATAACAGTGTTATTAATCTAAAATAGCGTTACAAAAACAATACGACGTTTACGCGGTATGTCAGAAGAGCTGTTCGAGAACGACTACTGCCTCTAGTGGCAATATCCTAAACTAAACACAACCATATACATATGAGTTAAACACTAATGCCGATTTCTACTCATATAAGTTTTACCTAGTCATGATAAACACAGAAATGTCATTATCCCTAACAACCCTGCAATTCTGTGTTACTGCGTTTGACTACTATTCCTGCGCTTTTTTTAAAACTAAATCCAAGTATCTAAAATTTAAAGAACTAATGTGACACATTAACAACATTTAGTAATTTTATAAAACATTAAAATTTTGTGCTTGCTAATGGCTTTGTAAAAATATCTGCCTGTTGTTGATTTGTACTAACATATTTCAAAACCATTTACCATCATGTAAACAATCTCTGATAATATAATACTTAATGTCAATATGTTTAGTTCGTTTAGTTTTTAGAGTTGAGGCCATCTTAATGCATGATTGATTATCCTCATAGATTGTTATTGGATAAACAGTCACATTAAGAATTTCTGAAACCATTTCTGCCAAAAATAAATTTTCTGTAACACAACTTGTCAAAGCAATGTATTCACTCTCAGCACTTGATAATGTGACGATATTTTGTTTTTGAGATTTCCAATAAACAATATTATTGTTAAATTTTTTCAAAAACCCTGTTACACTTTTTCTATCTATTCGGTCATTTGCGTAATCAGAATCTACAAAAGATATTAAATTTTGAGAAGAATTTTCATTTTTAGTAAACTTAATTCCAAAATTTTTAGTTTGTTTCAAATATCTTAAAACATTTTTCAAATAAATCCAATGACACATCATAGCAATTTTGAAACTGACTGAATAACGAAACACTAAAACTTAGGTCTGGTCTACTTCCTAACATAACATACATTAGGCAGCCAATAAGCTCTTTGTAAGAAAAATTATCAGTTTTGTTTTTATTTTCATTTTTCAAAATTTCCTGAATTTTAGGTTGCAGTGGCAGGTCAGAACTTTTGCATTCATTCATATTAAATTTACTTAAAACCTTTTTGATTAAACTTGTTTGACTTATAAAGAGCTCATTGTCATTTCTTTTCTTACTTTCGAGTCCTAAAAATGTCAACTTTTTGTTGGTGTATTCTTTAATCTTAAATTTTTGAGTTTACTTTTTGATCAACTCGAGATCCTGTAGGCTTTTAAAAAACAAAATAACATTGTCAACATACATCAACAAATAAGTTCAATTTTTAAAATATAAACATGGATCTTTTATGAAGCGCTGAAAACCTAGTCAAATTAAAGATTCATGAAAAACAGAGTTCCAACACTTAGGAGCTTGTTTTAGCCCATACAAGGATTTAATTAATTTACAGATTTGGGTTGGTACCTTCTAATCCTTCAGGCTGATACATCTACACTGGTTCATCCAATGTTCCATACAAGAATGCTGACTTAACATTTAACTGACTTAACTTTTTCACGATTTCACCATTCATTTCTTTTTCTTTAAACACCAATTTCGAGTCTATCATTTCCACATTTTCGGGTTTTTCAATCAATTTCCATGTTTCCACTTTCCATTTATTCTTCTTTGATTGCTTTTTGCCATCCTTTATCATCTTTAGCTTCCTGCTATGACTGTGGTACTTCTGAAGGTAAATTTCCAGCTGACAGAGCTGTAATCATATTTACCTCGTCATCTATCTCTGTTTCATAGTCATGCAAGTATAAAGGTTTTCTTACTATTCTTTGATTTTGTCTACCTTTATTTTCTACATTTTCCTTGTTTTGAGGTATTTCCTGTGTCTTTCTTGGTGTGGTATTAGTTCTATTCTTTTCTTCCTCATTTCCTGAGTCACTATTTTCCTCAAATTCCACTTTATTTTCTCTGTCTTCATACAATATCATCTAATTAAAGATTATGTTCCTTGAGTGCACTACTTTTCACTCTGTTGGATCCCTCAGTCTGTCCCGTTGTCTGCATAACCAATCATTATCATTTTCTTACTTTTTTTGTCTAGTTTTGAGTGTCTGTCCTCTTTTGGTATTAGGTTGTAGGCAACACAACCAAACAACTTAATTTTGTCGAAATTTGGTTTATGTCCATATCAAATCTCGGCGGGTAGTTTCTTATCAGGTAATGTAGAAGTCTCAGTTCTGTTTAGCAAATATAGTGCTACTCTCAGTGCATCTCCCCAAGTCCTTATCAAGTTTTGAGTCATACAAAATGCATCTGGCCTTTTCAAGAAGAGTACGATTTAACCTTTCTGCTATGCCATTCTGTTCGGGATTCCTGTGTACAGTATATTGCATTCGAATTCCATTAACTCTACAAACATCTTTAAATTCTTGAGATGCATATTCGTCTCCATTGTCACAGCGAATTCTCTCTATTTTTCTGTCAAATTTTACTTCTACATATTTTATGTATTCTATGAACTTTGCTTGGATTTGTTTGCTATTAAATAACACATTGAAAAATGCGAGTAATGATCAATAAAACTGACATAGTATCTCTTACCATCATATCTTGGAGGGTTGATAGGTCCGCATCTGTTGAGATCACTTCTAGCACTCTCTTAGCTTTTCTGTCTTCGTCTAGCAGTTTAAATGGCAACCTTGCCTGCTTTCCTTCTAAACAAGTCCCTCATAATTCTGGTGGAGGGTACCAACTTGAGTGTCCCCTCTTTCTATGTAATAACATCTGATTTTCTTTGGTTGTCAAATTGACTGATTCTTGTGGTGGTATACTAAAAGTGACATAGTACAGATTTCCTATTCTTTTTCCTTTTAAAACCACATTTTCTTTTTGTCTAATAAAAACTTCTTTATTTTTAAAACTTACTTCTATTCCTGCTTCCTCTAGTTTCCTGCCTGACAAAAGGTTGTGTGACAGTTCTTGACACACCCATATGCTTTTAGTGTTTACTGGTGTACCTGTCTCTGTCTTAACGTTCATGTCTCCTTCAGTTGTTACTTTTAGATTTTGCCCTTTCTTTGCAACATTAACTTCCTGATTGTAGTTTTTCTTGTTGATCAAATATTTCTGGTACTGCTCTTCTATCAAATGATGGGCTGCTTCTGAATCTACCACAAACTTTATTTCATCTAATTCATAACTTTCAAAAACGTCTTGATTTCCAGTTAAAAAGCTTTGTTTTTCTGAACACTCTTCCTTTTTGTTCAATATCTTGTGTCATATTTGCACGACCACCTTGGTTTGCATATCTACCTCTAAAGTATCCTCTTTTGTTCTTGTTTTTGGGACAATATCTTCTAAAGTGACCAGGAATGACACCTGTATGTGAAGTTTCCATTTGAGTTTCCACTTGAGTATCCAGTACTGTTTCCTGGATTTTGACTTGTTTGGCTGGAGGTTTGGCCAGGTTTCCTTTGATAGTTCTTGTTTCTAAAACCAGAAAAAGCAACATTCCTTTTTTCTGTCTGTTCATTTTTGTTTTTCCTTGATTTTTCCATTAAAAGTTTATTTTTCACAAAATCTAGTGTTATCTTGTCTTCATCCTGTCCGACCAACAAATCAATGGCTATTGTGACACTGCTGTAACTATCTGGCATTGCTGATAGCAACTAACATATCAACTCACTTTCTTTCATGTCTCCTGCTGCTTTTAGCTCGCAAACTGGTCAAGTTCTGTGAAGAAAATATTGAGTGAGTTTTCCTCAGTAAACTTTATGCTTCTGAGTTTTCTTTGTAACTGAACCTGAACATTTATGCCCTTCTTAATGAGGTTGATTCAAGTGATTGCATTATTTCCTTTGCAGTTACCTTAGACTTAATTGTTTCTAACATGTTGTCATTTAAGCAGTTTACTATGACATTTTTGCTTTTGCGTCATTCTTTTTAAAAATGGCAAGCTCTGTCTCTGTTGCCGGTAATAACTAAACAGGTCGTGAGTAATTATTAACAGTTTTATTAATGTAAAATAGCGTTACAAAAACAATACGACGTTTACGCAGTCTGTCAGAAGAGCTGTTCGAAAATGACTACTGCCTCTAATGGCAATATCCTAAACTAAACACAACCATATATTTCTACTCATATAAGTATAACCTAGTCATGATAAACACAGAAGTGTCATTGTCTCTAACAATTCATACTTTGTTGTGAGTGTCAAGAACGCAGCTTTTTTACTGATTTAAAAAAGTAATCTAAACATGTTCGCAACACAAGAATAAACGAGCATCATCAAGGGTACAATTTAATTTCTTCCGCCAATCTTGGGTTTCAAGATGACGGACAAAGAAATATATTAGGTCAAAATTCTGATTAATTCTCTGCCCAGCGCAGTTTGTCCCATCAAACTCGATGGTATAGTTCAAAAGTAATAACGGTTTTTTTTGGTCCAGCCGGTATGTGTACATGTAATATAGGTATAAATTAAATATTCTAGTGATGTGAAGACGGTATACTTTTCCTTTTACATTTGCTACGATATGACTTGCCTAAAAGTTTGGATATTAAGAATAACATGCTGCTTATAAATTTTTTAAAAGTTTTTTGGAGTTTGATTTTTTTATGATTCGAGGTAGTTGATTAAAAGGCTTTATTCCAGCATGTTCTATAGATCTTAAAAACGCTCGATGTTTTGCTAAATGAAGTTATATTTTGATTAGTAGCAAATCTTGTTTTGCGAGAATGAGTTTGTGAAATAATATTATATTTAGATTTTGTGCTATACATGAAAAATATTATTTGAATTATATATACTTTTCTGTAGGGTTGTCACCTCACTAAAAAGAAGTTCGGTGGAAAAAATAACTAATTCTAGATTTTTCAAATTTATACCGTATGCCCCTCCTCACACAGGTAACGCATAAGTAATAACTCTATTATGACTGTATATAATTTTAATTGCTTTGGTTGACATGCATTGTCTTAATTGAAAAAATCTGTATATCATTCTACGTAATTTGTCCGTTAAATATTTAGCGTGATATTTCCATTTTAAACACTGATCAAGGTATTTGATTTTTTCCACTTTTTGTTATTTTATTATCACAGTTTTGACAAATATTTTTATTCTGGCTGTCCCGTTACGGTGAGACTAAAAGTTACACAAAAAATGTTTGACATTTAAAGTTAAGTCGTTTTCGCCTAACCAATTTTAAGTTTTTGTAATAGTATTTTTGCTTCGTGCTTCGTTTCAACCCATGTTTGTTGAATAACTAATACTATTGTGGGGTCTACTACGTTATACCTCGATGCTTGAAAATGGGTGTTTCTTTTTTTAATGATAAGTTGAGGTCGTTTTATACTGTTTTCAAGAAAAAAAATGCGGATTTTTCGCATTTTTTTTAGAAATTTAAAAATCAAAAAATTAGTAAAAACTCATACAAATTGCTATAGAAATAATTTATTTGACGTTTGAAAGAGAGGGACGGCTCCCAATCGACGGAGCTTTAAATAAATGGTAATTTAGCTAAAAATAAGGTGACCAACTGTCTGGCAAGAGGCGATAAAAAGTTTTTAAGAAATGTATTTACGCATAGAAAAATGGTTACATCATATTTTTGAAATCTAACGTTCAACATTTTAATTTGTCGCGCATTTTTGACTCCGTAAAATCGTCCAAAATCGTCTATTGAGCATTTATAATGAAAAAAATGATGCAGAAACAATTATTATAATGATGATTTACAGAAATTCAGCAGTTCGGTTGGGTCGGGTCGATCTTAGATTAGGTTGGCTGTGTCGTAAAGTAATTCAGCAGGAGTCGGCCGCGCCGACTCCTGCTGAATTACTTTAAGACCCAACAAACCTAACCTAAAACCAAACCGAACGGAACTTAACTGAATCAAACTGAACCAAACCGAACCGAACTAAACCAAAACGAACGGAACCGAACCAAACCGAACCGAACCGGAGTGAACGGAACCGAACCGAACCGAACCGCACAAGCAATCAGCAAGAATCGGCTGCGCCGATTCTTGTTGAATAGTTCTAACTAAATAGTTTCCTATAATTTGGGCCTTTAACCCTCAGATGCACCGTAACAAGGCTTTGTTAATCCATTCTCCATCTTTGTTGTTTTGTATGTGAGCAACAAGGACTTAATCGCGATTAAATCCATGATCGCGCTTCAGTGCATCTGAGGGTAAGTCAGCGTAAGCAAATTGGTAAATTTGAAATGGCCGAATAACCTGGAAAGTGTCGGCCAAGCAAAAACTTTCTATCAATGTGTCAAAAAATCTGTGGGAAGGTCAACTGTACAAATTTTCAAAATTATGTGAAAAAACCGAGAAAAAACACGAAAAACTAGGTATGTAATTAATTTAAAATTGTTAAATTATCAATCCTACGCTAATTTATAAATTGATGCCGAAAATTTGACGATGCAGTGATAGAAATTGATTTTTTTCAACTAAAACAAGTCAAAGAAAATCACTATGTAACGATTTTTAAAAAATTATTTAAAAAAAAAACCATACTTTTTTTTTTAATTTCCCGTATCCAAATCGACTAAAAATAGTCCAAAGAATCATTTTCATACAAAAAAATCGTTATATAGGGCGTTTTGACGAGCGAGGTATAACGTAGTAGAACCCTATTGTGTCATCGCAGTAAGATTTTTTTATTTTTAAGGTATCTAATTCTAAAAGGTCATTTACGAATATATGAAACAGAAGTTGACCAATTATAGTTCCTTGTGGAATTCTCGCCTCGTGTAACCTATCTGTCAAGTAATCTTTATATAGATTAACTGCTATTTCTCTTATACCACACACATCCATTTTTTCAACAACAAATCGTGCGACACTGTGTCGAACGCTTTTGACAGACCCAAAAAAAACTATAAGTTCATAAAACGCGTCAGTTGTAGAAACCACCTCTTTAAAACCAAATTGTTTTTGTGAAATTATTTAATATTTATTTAACACATCAACCAATCTTGTTTTCATTGCTTTTTCCAAGATTTTGGCAACATTGCTAATTATGCTGATGGTTCTGTAATTGGTCATGTTTTGAGAATCTCCTTGTTTATAAATCGGAAGAAGTATGATAATGCTATACGATTTTCGACACTTTCTCGAAAGGTGTATAAGCACGCTGTTTCAGAGTTGCTACTACGAGGGTCGACTGAAAAGTCTGTTACCTAACAAAAAAAAGCTACATTTTAGAAAAAAAAATTTTTTTTATTATAATCTCTAGAAAAGCTGATACATTTTTCATATCGGTGTTCTAACTTTAATACGCCATCTCTAAAAAACGATTCGTTCTGCTTTTCAAAATAGCTGTTTAATGCATCTGTAACCGCCTCGTTTCTATTAAATATTCGTCCTCCAAGGTATTTTTTGAGCTCTCTAAGTCATCAAACTGATTTCTATAATTCTTCCTTCCCACTGTCAAAGGTATGAAAACTCAAAAGTTAGACGTAAACTATCAACGTCTGAAAACATGAGATCACCTTTTCGTGTGTTAAAATTTCTGATATCAATGGGCGATTGCCAATATAGTTCTCAAATACCAAATTGCAAATAATGCAAGGACCTAAAACTATAAACTTATTAAATTTATGTATGGCTTCGGTAGTTCGATGCTTAGAATGTTTGCCTAGAGAGCAAGAGATCCCAGGTTCGAGTCCCGGCCGCAGCAGAAAACTTTTTTCTTATTTTTCTTTCTTTAATTTCACTTGTTGTCTATAGTTTTAGGTCCTTGCATTATTTGCAATTTGGTACTTGAGTATTTTTTGAGGTTAGGAAACGGGTAGTAGCCGCTGGGTGCTAGACCTGTCGAATAAGGTGGATGTGCAAGCAACCGGAACTTTGATTTATTTTCGCTGAATCCGTTTTTAATCTGCGTAGTACTCATCAGTGATGCGTTTACCCTTTTCCAGATAATCAATATAAATTATTCCTTCTTAACCCTAGAAAATTCTCGCCATAACCTTGTTAGCTGACGTGTCTATGTTTTTTTTTGGAGCTCTTTCACCCAGCCCAATACACTTACTTTTTGGAGTATAGAGGTGAACCCACAGCTATAAAAAGTCTAAAAAATTCATTGTGATCTTTTTTAAAGAAAAACCATTGAAATCATTTTTAGATGCATCTGTTTGTCGGTTTCGGTTCGGTTCAGCAACAGTGTCGACGCGTGAGGTTTAAAAGTGGCGGTTCTGCAAAGTGGGGAACAAGACAATTTTTAAAAAATCTGGTAAATGGTTCAAATCGCCAACATCGGAAATAGTCCACATTGAGTCACCACCAAATAACAAACAAGGAAATAATTTGTTTTTTATACTGCACCCACAAATCCAATTAAATCGCGAGAGGATTTTCTTGTATAGTTTTTCCCGCGACTTTTTATCCCATACGTAATTTCTAAATCTAGTAAGGGAATTAACGTCCCTCAACTATATAACGCAAAAATTCAGGACTTTTGACCCCCCTCCCCTCGTAACGCATTTTCAAGAAAAATACATTTAAAAACCATTGAGTGTAACGCAATGCCAAACCCCCCTCCACCCCTGGAGCGTTACGTAATTTAATGATAGGCCCTAACGGGCGACCTTTTTGTTTGAGTTTTAACTTTTTGTTAAAAAAAAGGTAAACTTTTCGTTAAAAAAGAGGTAAACTTTTCGATAAAAAAAAGGCAAACTTTTAAAATCCTCGGTAGTTTCCATGTTTTATTAAAGTTTTTTGTACCGCACACCGCACTTATAAAACTCATTATTACAAATGCCTTTGCTTTGGCAAAGACTAAAACAAATATTAGTACCGTAATGCCGTAAATTGTGTCAACACTCAACTAGGTACAAATTTGCAGTTCCCATCTGTTCAACATAAACGGAAAACTACGCCGATTTTCTAAAATATTTCATAGCTGAGACGCACTTAAATAGTTCTATCCTTTTTAATATGTGGTACAATCTGTATTCATTCGTCCTTTATTCGGGGGAGTTTGGTAAACAGACCCGGCAAAATCCACCGCGCATCTGCATAGCGCACAACCCGAGAAAAGCGAAGCACAACGCCCACCAGACCAAGACAAGAACCCGAATAGCAACATGCTTGCCCCTTGTACTAATTATACAAAAAGACAAAAAAATTCTGTACTGAAAAAATATTTCACTCTACTTAAAATTAGCTGGTGCTGCAGCACTACAGCCCTCATTAAATAACTGCCACTGGTCAGCAAGCATCTTGCACAGACCTTGCAAAAACCTAAAATATAACCCACGTTTTTAACAGTCTCTGCTATCTCGTGCAACTTCAATCTGCGGTCTTCCAGCACGACTTTACAGATTTTTTCCACCATTTCCCGAAATTGTCACTTCCATGGGGCGTCCTAAACAAAGTCCATCTTTCGTACTTTTCCATCCCAGTTTAAATTGATTAACCCACTTTGTAACTGTTGAATATTCTGGGGCAGAGTCTCCTAGTTTACTACGTATTTTTTCAAAAATTTTACTGGGCGTGAAGCATTTCAAATGGAAGTATTTAATCATCGCCCGTTTATCCTCATTCTCCATTTTTTCAAGTTTTCCGAAATTGTCTTAACCGAAATGCTGTCAATTAAAAACTAAGTGAACCTGAAACTTTGGGTATAATACATTTGGGTAGTACTATAAAATATTAGAGCGAAGTTACACTAATAGCGCCATCTCTGTGTCCGGCTTCGCACTTTTCAGCCTCGTACAATTAAAAAATTACGTTTTTACACTTAATTTGGGGGTAGATAATTAGATTATGTTTAAAAATGCTAAAAAACAGTGGCATCATATGCCATACTTCGACCATAAAAATTCGTATTCCACGATTTTTTCTGAAAATTTTGACGTATCACACAATATAAAACGGCCTACTTCAAACCTGACTATAAGGGTTGTTCCTTTTTTGTATTCTTATGATGAAAAGCTGAAGAAATAGTTCTAAGAAATCAATAAAACTATCTTGAATTTTTAAAACATTTTCTGTTCTTAGCCTTGTACTAAAAAAATTGCAAAAAAAAATAAAGTCCATTACGAGGCGTATTAAACTAGTGCCTTGACAGTAGCGCACCCAGGATTATATCTTTGGGTGAAGGCGAAACCCCATGATGCCGTATATTATGCAATAATTTTTTTTTATTTACAAAATATGTAGAAAAACATCAAAAATATCCATAGAGGCGCCCGTGGCTTTAAGCAACTTAAGTACAGTGAAATCTCCTATTAGCGGACACTGACGGTTTCGTTGAATTTGTCAGCTTATTAAAGGTGTCCGCTTATGAGAGAGATCTGCGAAATTTTAATATATATTTCTTAACATTTTCCTTCTCCGAAACGATAACAACTTCCATTTTTTGTCGTAAACTAAGAAGTTTTTTAGTAGGCGCCATTTCAAGAGATCTATTACTACGCAACTTAACAATAAAAATAAAATACAGTAGTCCCACCGAATATAAAAATGTATAAATACGACAGAAGTATGTCTCCGCATTAAAGCGGAAAGAGGTATACCTACTACATAATATTTTTGCCCAAGTCGTGGAGTGCTCCGTCCCGTTGTCAGGGGTTCACGTCCGGTTAAGGGAGGTTTCAGAATTATTAAACCACAAAAAATTGTCCGCGTCCGGTTATTAGAGTGTTCGGTTATTACAGTGTCCGGTTATTAGAGTGAATTTTACATGTAAAGAAATAGGGAAAAGCTTGGTTCCAACAAATTTGTCCGCCTAAAGGGATTGTCCGCTTAATAGAGGTGTCCGGAAGGAGAGGTTTAGTCCTAGTTAAGCCAATGCAAACGCAATTACCTACAATTATCAAATACCAAATTGCAAATAATGCAAAGACCTAAAACTATAAACAACAAGTGAAATTTAAGAAAGAAAAAAGTTTTCTGCTTCGGCCGGGGATCGAACCCGGGATCTCTTGCTATCTAGGCAAGGCAGTGGTAGAATGTTTGCCTAGATAGTAAGAGATCCCGGGTTCAATCCCCGGCCGAAGCAGAAAACTTTTTTCTTATTTTTTTAACTTCACTTGTTGCTTATACCTACACTTGTGTTTATAAGGATGTTTCATAATTAAACTTTTCATGCATAACCATTGCATATGTAGCACTCCGATGGCTCAGATTGGGTTTTGGTAGATACAGTGGACTATAATTAACATTGGCGCAAAAAATTCATTTAACTAGAGAAAGTAACTAATTTAAAAATTGTAGGTTAAATTTGAAAGAGAAATAAAATTGTGATATAGCCTTATGGAGAAGGACTTACCGCTGTTTTGAAGTTCCAAAGTGCAAGGTGTACACCTTTCCATAAGAGCTATGTGACTTGAAGTTCCAACAGGATGATGGCACGATAATTTTAATTATTTGCGGTATTTTAAAGTGAATTTTCACTATTTTTCATGGACTAAAATTTTGTCTTGAACATAAAATTATTAGTCTTAAATTTATATTAATCCTAAGTAAATGGGACA
Source organism: Aspidapion aeneum (assembly GCA_963576565.1). NCBI lineage: Eukaryota > Metazoa > Arthropoda > Insecta > Coleoptera > Brentidae > Aspidapion > Aspidapion aeneum. The sequence goes on along the minus strand of OY755038.1, from coordinate 171,681,723 downwards.
ACTATTAGTTATTATAAAATTTACCTAAAGCAAAATTGCATTAAAATGCGAGAATTAAACGCAAAAAATGGAATTTTTATTCTAAATTTAAGAATTATCATTTTATTTCATATTTCTTTATTTTTATATACTTTGGCACTACAAGCGTCCTCTATCGTGTTTTTCACATATCCATAAAATTTTAAATATAGTGATATGGTTTCATATAGAGGGTGAAGTGCTGTGCGCATGTGCGAAAACACTGCAAGCGCAGGATAGAGAGACATACAAAGTGTGCTGCGCGTCGCTATGTCTAAAAAACGACAACCTTAAAATTTAAATTTAAAAAATAAAGAAATAAGAAATAAAATGATAATTCTTAAATTTAGAATAGAAATTCAATTTTTTGCGTTTAATTCTCGCATTTTAATGCAATTTTGCTTTAGGTAAATTTTATAATAACTAATAGTTGTCCCATTTACTTAGGATTAATATAAATTTAAGACTAGTAATTTTATGTTCAAGACAAAATTTTAGTCCATGAAAAATAGGAAAATTAAAAGTAAAATTGAAAAATAAAAGAAAAATAAAGAGGTTTTTTATGGAAACCGAACAGCATATATTATTTATAATATACTTAACATATTTTAACGTAAAAAGGAAAAGCAGAAAATCCAATAAAAGTTGCAAACATATTCAATATCGAATTCTATGGAGTGAAATGAATTCCAGATATTAAAAGTCACGATACATTATTCCACTGACCTGAGTCGGGATGCCTATATATCGATAGCAGCCAAATGAAATGGAATGATTAAATTTCCTACTAGGTAGTCAACTAAAACGCTGCTCTTAATATAGGGATAGTCATAAAATAAAAATTACCTATGAGCAACCAATAATAATAGTTTTTGCAGTCAAATTATTTAAATGAAATTCAGGGACGGCCGATCTTTAATGCCGCATGGACGCGCTTTTCACAGTAAATAAGAAAAAAAAATCTTAAATAAAATATTATTTATTAAACCAGTTTTGGTGGCTAATCGGGTAAAAAGAAGTTTTTGTTTCTCTCATATTTTTCCGTGAGGAGCTTAAAAGCTTCCCCTAACGGGGGTCCAAGATCTAATGGACACCTAATAAGTGCTGAGAGTTAACTGTTTCGGCCTTATGGAGCTTCTCAGAACACTGCTTGGTCAATGGGACACCATTGCGAAGGTAATTAGACGGTTTTGTCTCTAATCCTATGTATATAGTTAGAAAACCATCGCAAGAAGTGCCATCTGCCGAGATACGAGAGAAAATAGAACAAGAGCAGGCGAAAATAAACTGAAACCGTCCGTGACCTACGACAGCTCTTCTGTCTTTCAGGCGAGAACAACGCTGGTTAGCGTTTTTACCCGCCATCAGACGCGAGCGTCAATCAGCGGAATTTTTAGGCCAAATAATACTAACAAACGTAAAATTTAGTACCCGTGAATTTAAAAATCAAACAAGTTTTCGTGGCTAATCGGGTAAAACGAAGGTTAATTTTAGTGGGTAGCTTAAAAGCTTAACCTCACGGAGGTCCAAGATCTAATGGACACCCAACAAGTGTTGACAGTTAGCTGTTTCGTCCTTATGGGATTCCTCAGAACACTGCCTGGTCAATGTGACCCCTTGCGATGTTAATTAGACGGTTTTGTCTCTAATCCCATGTATATAGTGAGAAAACCCTCGCAAGAAGCGTCATCTACCGAGGTACGAGAGAAACTAGAACAAGAGCAGGCAAAAATAAACTGCTATACATATCGATTAATAAAAACATCGATTGCAAAGGAAAAGAAACCATCAGTGACCTACGACAGCTCTTCTGTCTTTCAGGCCAGAGCAACGTTGGTTAGCGTTTTTACCCGCCATAAGACGCGAGCGTCAATCAGCGGAATTTTTAAGTAAAAAAATACTAACAAAGGACGAAACAGTTAACTATACTCCATATCATAATTTTTGAAATAACTTTTTGACAGTTATCAGCTGTTTACCATAACAAATAGCATAGGCCAACGAAAAAAAGTTGTAAAAAGTTGTCTCAAAAATATTGATATTTACCTTATCAACACTTATTAGGTATCCATTAAATCTTGGACCTCCGCGAGGTTAAGCTTTTAAGCTACTGACGGACAAATATGAGATAAACAAAAACTTCTTTTTACCCGATTAGCAACGAAAATTTCTTTGATTTTTAACGGGTACTAAATTTTACGTTTGAAAAATTATTTAATTTTTTGCTTACTCAATGAATTTTTCCATTCGCCTCGACGCGACGCATAGAATAACTAAATTCCAATCCTATATCTCTGTCTTCGACTGCCGAAACGATTAAATATGAATCGATGATTCCTACCTGCTCGGGTTTCTCGGGCCACAAGCCATATGCGGCACGAGTTAAGCCGATCACACACAAAAATGCTTAGCATGGCGCATAGAAGTTCAACCTTATGGACTTTTTTATGCAAAACCAGTATGACCGCTGCTATTCGATCGCCCTTTTTATTTTCGCTTTGCTTATTTCAGGTTGTATCCTCTTGAGTTTATGTTCTTTATTATTGTTTGGAGTTTCTTCATGGTATATCACGATGATTCTCTTTTTGTTTGGTATAATTCTGTATAGAATAGTTTTGTGATAGTAGTGTTCTATGCCTTTCATATCTTTATTTCATATTTCTATTATTTATTTCATTATTCTATTATTTTCTGTAACTCACTCAATTTTTATTTCTTGATTTTTTCTTTTATTTTCTTTTATCATTTTTCTGTGTATTCTATAGACGTTCTTTTTCCTTCTTTCTCGAAGTTCCGTCTTTTTTCCATCAGGTTCATGATTTCTTCTGAAATATAATTTTCTCTCTTTTTATATTTTTGTGCGATATCTTTTTCTACTTTGGTCATAGCTCTTGTCAGCGTATCATTTGTTTCATCTATATTTTCGTTTTCGCATCTTAAGTTTTGGATTAGCTGTTCCTTTACACAGTAAAATACTCTGCCAATATATGGGCCCCTAAGCTCACACTAGGTACTATAGTTATAGTGTACGTGTGAGCTAATATAACTAAAAACTGAAATATATTTTATTTAACTCCAGACTAAATTACCTTTTGTTTGATACCACACAAGCCATGTTTTGACTTAAACTCAAATTTTTGAAATCTACCCCACCCTTAAAAAAAACAAAAAACTAAAATGTATTTTGTTAAACTCCGGACTCAATTACCTTTCGTTTAATATCACACACGCCATATTTTCACTTAAACTCTAATTTTTAAAATATACCCCCACCCTTTTTTTTTAAATAAATTAAAATGTATTTTGTTTAACTGCAGACTCAATTACCTTTCGTTTGATATCACACATGCCATATTTTCACATAAACTCTAATTTTTGAAATCTACCCCCACCCTTTTATTTGGTTTCTGTTCGGTGGATTTTGTTCATTTTTAAATGGGACCATCTCGACCCAAGACCCAGCCTAGGTACCAAATTTCATTAAAATCGGCCAAGCGGTTTTTGAGTTATGCGCGTTGGTCGTTACAGACATACAGACAGACAGACAGACAGACAGACAGACAGACAGACAGACAGACAGACATACAGACAGACATACAGACAGACAGACAGACAGACAGACAGACAGACAGACAGACGGCGCAACAAAAAAGTTTCAAAATCATCTGAAACGCAAAGATATATAAAAATTTTTGAAATCGGAGCAACTTTTTTTTTCTCGAAAAAATTAGGATCACCATAGCTCACACTACTATAGTATAGTATATGTGTGAGCTAATACTATATGTGTGAGCTAAAAACGAGTGTTGAATTTAACACTCAAAAGTGGTACATATAGGTCCACACTGATGCAAGGAAATTAACCACCATCATCTTATGGTTAAATGTGTTAAAAAGCATATTTACAGTTTGTGTTTTTTTAGGTAAATAAAGTGTTAAATAAAATAATTTATAGGTTTAAAATGATAATGAGAGTGTTAAACTTTTGGTTGAAGTAACACTCAAACTGTTTATTCTACACTGCTAAGGAGACTAAATAACACACTACTAATGTAAAGTTTTATTGATTTAGTGGAGAAATACACCAATTGAGTGTTAAAAGTATACCTACGGGAAAGGTACATTGCATATTGAGAGTGTAAAAACACACCCAAACATGGTAAAATTACAGTGTTAAAAGACACACTAAATAAACTGTTATTTTAATAAACGGCTTTATTAAACATATGCATACACAAGTACATTTAAAAAGTTTAAACATAGGTATACATTATTATATTTGTTTTTTCTTAAATTAAAAACGTTATTCTTTAACAAAAACTTGTACTTATTTCTAATTAGAAAATCCTAAAACTAAAATACCGCGCAACAGAAGTGCAACTTTTAACTTTTGCCCTAAATATTAACAAGTCTCAAACTTTTTTGCAAAATTGGATCCGGTTCTTGGTATCTTTGAAAATTTTTTCGGTAAAAATCAATCGGTAGAAATAAACGAAATACAAAACTTTGCCTGCAGTAAAATTTTTAATAATTCTGTTTTCAGAAAAAATACTATAGTCCAGAAATTCAAGTTTCGATAATAGGGACTTATTGGAATAAAACCTTACTTTATTTTAGAGTCGACTTTATTCTGACAGATTTACAAAGAAAAATGACAGCTGACCTCTCAAAATTGACATAACAAAGTCAAAAATAAAGTCGCTACCTTTCATTTAATAAATACAGACAGTAATAAATCCGGTTCTTAAATACACAAAGGCCAAATTTTGAATGAAAGCAGCGGCTTTTTATATGTAAATCTGTCACAATACGGTCGATTTTAAAATAAGGTCAGGTTTTATTCCAATAAGTGTTGAGGACAGTTCTTTTATGGAACAGTCACTTATAGCTACTTTTACAACTTTCAGTAAAACTTAAGTAAACTCTAAATTTAAACTAAAGTTTGATTTTACAATAATAATCATTTTAGAACTACCGTTTAACGTCAGTTTGTTTTGGTATGGTGTTACAAATAATAATTATCTGTCAGTGTCAATAAAAAAATAGACAAAATTTTTTTTTTTAAGGTTATATACTTAAGTTTGTGGTACAAACCCCCATCCTCTAGTAAAGTTTAAACTTAAGTTTGAAGTTAAACGCTAGTTCGTAAATTCGGAGTTTAAATTTCAGATTGCAGCTTTTAAACTCCAGTTATAAAAGTGCCCGTTAGAAAACATGGGAGAAAACAAATGTGGATTTTTTTTAAATGTGTTACTTACTGTACAGAAGATCAATAGCTTTTCTGCAGATGATTGAGTGGAGTCTCTTCTCCCAGTTTTTTTTCCTTTTGCAGTTGATGGCAGCATGTGCAAAAGAGCCGAAGCTGCTCTTGTAGGCTTGTCCCAAACTAAAAAATATCTAATCAGTTATGCAGTCCTTGGCTTGAAGCAATGCCTTGCTTCTTTCATAAAAAGATAATATTTTCACAAACTTAACAAGTTCACAAAACAAAATCAACTGAGCATTTTTACCAACCTGTAAAAGAGGAAGTTCCATTTATTTCTGGATTGATTTGGCATGCTGTACTGACATAAACATTTAGTATTGTGTTAACATATAAAGTAAATTTATCTATACAATTCCTAGCAGAAGGATAGAGGATTTCAAAATCTTGATCAATCTAAAAAATAAAACAGTTATATTGTTTTATAAACAAAACATTTTGGAGAATTTTTACCACTCCTTTGGTGTCAAGAAATCTGGGTAACTGCGTTATTGTAAAATCAGTCGTTTTCCGAACTTCAATGGTGTTTTTCATTTTTTCAAAAATCTCTTCCCTTTGTGTATTGTAATTTGGGTTTGTAAGAAATTCGATGTCTTTTTCTTCCTCATCGCTGATTTTGCGTTCCCTTTTAGTAGGCAGCTCATAAATGCTACAACTCTGTGAGCTGATTTTTATTTTCTTGTATTTCTCTACCATACTTCTGACTACAGTGACCAGGCCAAAAAGCCAGATGGAGTTCTTTGTCATCAAAATCAAATACTATGTTAATATATTTATTCTGATGTAAATGTTATTATTTTTTTACTTGTCAGTGACAGTTTTGATATTGTTAAAATAATGAGGTTTTGCTAAAATGGCCTAGAATACACTGCTCAAATTCTGGAAAAAGTACTTTTAAGAGTCATATCAGTTTTTTTTTTAAATCAGCTGTATATTCATTGTTAAAACTGACTAAAGTACAAATAAAGTAAAGTTTATAGAAAAAAGATTTGGGGTGGGCTTGAGACAGTTTTGGGGTCGAGGCCCCATGAGGCTGTATCTTATGTTTGTATTCATGAAATATGTGGAAAATATTTTAAAAAATTTCTCTGAGGGGCCCGGGCTCCCCCCTTATTTACGCCACTGGGATCATTAGTAATCGATTAAAACAGGTGTTGTAAAATCTATAAAAAAAGCCCACGAAAGACTATGGCGCCAGACTAGGCCTAATAAAATGCAAACACATACTATAAGTAGTACTAGAGAGAAACTAAAATGATATACCTAATATTACTACTTTATTCCTAAAGTTTAGTTCAAACTCCTAATCATAAAACGACTATGAACTATACTACTTACCGATCACTATAATGGATACATAGTTGTCCTCTAATTCTTTTATTTTGCAGAATTTTGTTTGCCCCTTATATTTTAATTTAAACACTATCGACATGATTGATTAATTATATACTAGATCCACTAAGTTTCACCTCAGGTTTACTCACCTTTTACCCAAAGTCTGTAGAGAATCTTTTAACCCAATTTGGCCGCGGTCATGAAATACGACGTTTGAGAAACGAAAACGATTTGAGAGCGACAAGGGCTTTCTATTTAACTGACCAAGAATTTACTGACCAACGAATTTTCGTATTTTTCGGTGTAAGGGCGCCAACAAAGTTTTTTTTTTAACTTGTTTGTAGCAAAACGAATACTAGCTTACTAGTCTAACCTTTCCCCAGTTTCTGCCAGCAAAAAAACAACTACTACCACCTTCCCCTAGCTTCTGTTGCCAAAAAGGCAACTACTACCATCTACTACCGCCTCCTCCCAGATTCTACCACCAAAAAACCAATTACTACCACTTTCATCTAGCTTGTACAGTCGGGGACTTTTTAAATTGCCGTCCTCAAAAATAAAAAATATTCCTATTTGAAATTTGGAGAAGTAGTTTGAACCAAAACAAGAAAATTGAGAACCTTACATCTGTCTGTATACAGACATATTTAAAAAAAAATGATTTCTCTAAATGGGTAATTTTGACAGTAAAAAAATACAACGGCAATTTAAAAAGTCCCCGATGTACCGCCAAAAACCCAACTACGATCCCCTTCCACCACTCGAAAATCAACTACTACTACCTCTCCTAGATTCTAGGACCCAAGCGTAATAGTCGACGAAAAAATTATTTGTAATATATTTTTTTTAGGAGGGGATAATACTTCTTTTTGGCATTTAATTATTAACAAAAACTGAATACTTTTTTTTTCTAGGCGGGTAATTACCCCGTTAACCCCCCCTCAAATCCGCCCTTGCTAGGTCCATAAAATCAACGACTACCACATTCCTCTAGCTTCAACCACCAAAAAACCAACTACGATCACCTTCGCCTATTTAGCTTCTACCACTCGAAAATCAACTACTAAAATCAACTACTAGTACCTCCCCCTAGATTCTATGACCATAAAATCAACTACTACCACATTCCCCTAGCTTCTACCACCAAAAAACCAACTACTACCACCTTCCCCTAGCTTCTGCCATAAAAAAATCAACTACTACCACATTCCCCTAGCTTCTACCACCAAAAAACCAACTACTACCACCTTCCCCTAGCTTCTGCCATCAAAAAATCAACTAACCGCATTCCCCTAGCGTCTACCTCTAAAAAACCAAGTACTACCACCTCCGCCTAGATTCAACCATCAAAAAATCAGCTGCTACCACATTGCCCTAACTTCTGCCACCAAAAAACCAACTACTACCGGCTTCCCCTAGCGTCTACCCCCAAGAAACCAACTACTATCGCCTTCCCCTAGCCTCTGCCACCAAAAAACCAACTACTACCACCTTTCCCTAACTTCTGCCATCAAAACAGGGGAGAGTAATTGAAGTTGGTTTTTGATAGTAGAAGCTAGGGGAAGGTATAAGAAGTTGTTTTTTTTTTGGTGGTGCAAACTAGGGGAAGGTGGTAGTTGATTTTTTGGTGGTAGAATCTAGGGAAATCTGGTAGTAGTTGATTTTTTTGTGGCAGAATCTAGAGGGAGGATGTGGTAGTTTGTTTTTTGGTGGTAGAAGCAAGGGGAAGGTGATAGTAGTTGGTTTTTTGGTGGTAGAAGCTCAGGGAAGGTGGTAGTAGTTGATTTTTGAGTAGTAGAAGCTAAAAGAAGGATTTGTTTCGACCTCAAACAATTCGCACTGACATCGAAAAGTATAAAAAAATTGCTGGTCAGTAAACTTCTGGTCAGTTAAATAGGTAGACCCGACAAGAAGGTATCCTCTCACTAGTTAACCAGCTAGCTGGTGTTCTGTGCCAGCTAGAGAGTATTTTAACCCATACTTCGGGTGAAATATCATAAATTAAATGCTTTAGCATTGCACCAGTGTAAAAATCGTCTAATTTACTCTGGATTGGTTAGATGTTTACGCTAGGGAGTAAAATTTACCGCAGTTTATATTAACACCCAAATTTTTCAAAAGGGTGTTAAATCTTAGAAAAAATCATTTGCATGAGTGTTGAATTTAACACTCGCCAAATTTACCTTGCAAGAAATGAATTTTACCAAGCAGAAATTTTTTACTGTGTAGCCTTTCTTTATATATAGCTTTATTTTGTGTAAGTTTATTCACGGCAAGTTGTTAATTGTTATTACTAATTTTTCATTTCATTACGAAATTGCTATCAATGCAGATTTTTGTTTTGACCATCCTGTGATTGGTTGGATGTTTTTATCAGTAGACAGTATGCAAATAATTTTATTTTTCGTTATTCCATTAGAACTGAGCCATGTCCACTTTCGTTGCGGTTTCTTTCTATAAAACGAATTCATTGCATAAAGGTATTTTTCCTCTAGACAATTCATTAAGTTTGTACCCCTGTCATTAGTTTCACCATATTCAAAATCCACTATTTTAATTTCTTCTATGTTAATTTTCTTACCTAATTTGACTTTAAAATCTCCCATTACCAGTGTAAGATGAGTTTTGTATTCTATCCTAGCTTTTGATATATCTTTATAGAATGCTTCGATCTGCTCGTCATCGTAGGTAGGCGTATACTTAAATAACTTTAGTGATGTTTTTTTTTATTTTGAGTGTAAGATTGGCAACGCGATCTGATAAAATTATATATAGTTCTAAATCGGGACTTTTGCGGTACACTTCAGAAATCGGGACTGCCTTCTGAAAATTGAATGATCACGTTACCTAACTTGGCCAGACATATCAGGGGGTTACATGGTTAACTATAACTTTGTCCTGCCAAAAAAAGGACAAAGTAGCTAATTTTAAAATTCGTTTTTCGAGACTACAGTGCCGTATGAGGAAAATGTGGAAAAAAATTGACGTAAGAAGAAAAAAGATTAAAAGCGGATAGTAACTTAAAATAGTGACGTCAATAAACCAAAAAAGTCATGGATCCAAATCATTGAGTTGTATAAGGCCCTGAAAGGGCCTTAGAGACGGAAAGACAAGGCAGTTTTTGTTGACCCTATCCAATTTGGTTTCTATGGGCGGGTATCCCTTTTACAATAAAAACAGAGATAGACGTTATTGAACATGTGAAACGGACAAAGATAGGCTGATTTTGCATGCTAATAATACCCTAGATTATATATGGGTACTTTTATCTCTTTCACACTGACGGCATAAGTGCGACAGAAGAGCAGCTGGCTAGTTTTAATCCACCTGCCGTATTTTGAGTGATTCAACCTGCTTGCCGTTTTATACAGGGACAACTGATAGACAATGTTGTCTAAGTACCGAAATCAATATTTTTGAATTTGGTGCTGGAATATTACAAACAGAAATCTTAAAAACATTTAAAAACAAGTTTAGAAGTAACTATTTGAGTTCAACCATGGTGCGAAATTGTTTTTTGTGCAAAAGAAGAAAAAAATTCGATGAAAAACCAACATTTCATGGGTAAGTCGTCTTGACGAATAGTTTTTGGTAAAACACGAGAAAGTTCAGTAGCGTCACGATAGATAGTTTTTTCTGCGACCGTGCGATTGAACCCTAACACAGTTTAATTCAGGGAGTGTCACTTCCCTGCACTTATAAGATTATTTTTTAATAATAATTTGCCTGAAATGTGTTGGAGTCTAGGACAACTGGGCGCCGTTAACTCGGCGTCACCAACTGGGCGGCGGGCCAACTGGGCGGCAGGCCAACTGGGCGCCGGGTCAACTAGACGCCGGGCCAACTGACCGTGCGATTTTACCCTCACACATTTTAATTCAGAAAGTGTCACTTCCCCGCATTTATAAGATTATTTTTTAATAATAATTTGTCCTGAACTGTGTTGCAGTCTAGGACAACTAGGCGCCGCCAACTCGGCGCCACCAACTTGGCGGCGGGCCAACTGGGCGGCAGGACAACTGGGTGCCGGTCATCTGGGCGCCGGGCCAACTGGACGCCGGGCCAACTGGGGGCCGGACGAAAATATTTTTTCTTGATAAAATGTGCAGATGAAAAACAAAATAGATATATTATTATTTATGCAAAAACATCTTTAAAAAATCCTTTACGTAATATTCTTAAAATTTGGTTTTGTTAGAGTTTTTTTTTTTAGATTAAGGCGCATCGACCACATAGGGTCATTAGCGCAAATTAACGTTTGTTTAACATGATGTAACCTTATTATTTTAAATACATTTTGTTAGAGTTAAATCCATTAAGTCGAGTGTTGAAATTTTGGTAGGTCTAGAGTTCTGGTAACCTGATAACATAAAATTTACATTTTTGATTACAAGAATGGTGGATCCAAAATGGCGGATTTCTTTATTTTTAAACCGATTTGTCTGAAACTTGAAAGTTTGAAGTGTTTGGGATCACTTAATACAGTTTTACCCTCAAACTTAAAAAAATTAAAATGGGGGATCCAAAATGGCGGACTTTCTTATTTATGCATCGATATGTGTAGAGTGGAAAGGCTAATTGATCTAAGTGCCAAAAAGCGTTTTTGTGGGAAACTAAAAAAAACTGTACAATACGGATGACGTGATTTTAAACATGTTTGTTAGGGCATAAGGTGGGGAAATTGCACTTAGTTTTTATAGCCCCGTATTGGCCTTGACACATACATCATTTTGGGTGGAAAATCTAAAAATTGGATATTTTGGCACTTAGATCATTTAGCCCGGCCACTCTACATGTATCGAATATGGAACTTGGCGGTGTTTCTAATCGCTGATTATAATTTTTGACTCAAACTCATAAAAAATTCAAAATGGCGGATCCAAAATGGTGGATTTCTTTATTTTTAAACGGATTTGTCTCAAACTTGAAAGTTTGCAGTGCCTGAGATCACTTAATACAGTTTTATACTCAAACTTAAAAAAGTTAAAATGGCGGATGCAAAATGGCGGACTTTCTTATTTTTGTATCGATATGTATTAAATATGGAACTTGGCGGTGTTTCAAGTCGCTTATTACGATTTTTGGCTCAAAGTCATGAAAAACTCAAAATGACGGATCCAAAATGGTGGATTTCTTCATTTTTAAACCGATTTATCTGAAACTTGAAAGTTTGAAGTGCTTGGGATCAGTTAATACAGTTTTATCCTAAAATCTAAAAAAATTAAAATGGTGGATCCAAAATGGCGGATTTTCTTATTTATGCACCGATATTTATCAAATATATAACTTAGCGGTGTTTCAAGTCGCTGATTACGATTTTTGAGTCAAAGTCATGAAAAACTCAAAATAGCAGATCCAAAATGGCGGATTTCTTTATTTTTAAACCGATTGGTCTTAAACTTGAAGTTTTGCAGTGCTTGAGATCACTTAATACAGTTTTATCCTAAAACTTAAAAAAAGATATAATGGCGGATCTAAAATGGCGGATTTTCTTATTTATGCACAGATATGTGTCAAATATAGAACTTGGCGGTATTTCAATTTTGGATCCGCCATTTTAAATTATTTATGAGCTTGAATAAAAAATCATAATCAGCGCCAATTTCTATATTTGATACATATCGGTGCATAAATAAAAAAAAACGCCATTTTCCATCCGTTATTTGAAATTAAGTGCTTTCAAGGCCTGGAAACAAAAATCAAATTCAGCGATTCATGATCCAAAATGACGGATTTTCTTATTTATGCACCAATATTTATCAAATATAGAACTTGGCTGTGTTTCAAACTGCCAAGTTCTATATTTGATAAATATTGGTGCATAAATAAGAAAATCCGCCATTTTGAAACCGCCATTTTAATTTTTTTAAGTTTGAGGATGAAACTGTACGAAGTGATCTCAAACACTGCTAACTTTTAAGTTTGAGACAAATTGGTTTAAAAATAAAGAAATCCACCATTTTGGATTCGTCATTCTTGAAATAAAAAACGTAAATGGTATTTTTGCCAGGTTACCAGAACACTAATCTCCATATCATAATTTTTGAGACAACTTTTTACTACTTTTTTTCGTTGGCCTATGATATTTGTTATGGTAAACAGCTGATGAGTGTCAAAAAGTTATCTCACAAATTATGATATGGAGTATACACCTACCAAATCTCAACACTCGACTTAATAGATTTTGAAATTTTTGTATTAATAACATATTTATTTTGTTTTTTATCTGCAAATTTTATCGAAAAAAAAAATAGCCCGGCGCCGAGTTGGCCCGGCGCCCAGTTGTCCCATTCCGAATTGAAATTTTTAGTTCCGAAATTTCATCTGACTCCAGCATAACTTGTAGCCCACCAAAGAAGAGAAGAGTTGAAGAAGACACTTGTTCAAAGAAAGAAAATATTTTACCTGGAATTATTTGTTAAGTTCTAAGATGAAAACAATAATTTGAATACATCCACTGCACTAAGCATGCTAACAAATTACTTTTACTCTTTTTTTTACTGAAGAGAGTTTTGTCATTACAGTATACACAAGTAAGTATTCATGAATTATTTATTATTCAAAATGAAAATTGTTGATAAAAAAATGCTAGTTGAATTCAAAATTTTTATTTTTCGCCGCCACTTACCTTTTTTATCCAAGACAATCCACTTACCAAACCAAAATTCTATTTTCATCCCTGTCTTGGTCATTAAATTCTTACTTGTATGTGGTCAATTGCGATAAAAGCTTGATATAATGGCAATTTAGGCCCATGCCGGGTCTACCCGTAGGGTATAGAAGTCAATGATACAAATGTTTTTTCTACGATAAGTTACACCTCATGTGCACGAAGCTCAGCAAAATGTCAACTGGTTGCGGGTTTGCTGGAAACTGCTAACATTCCAGTCTGCAGCTGAGCATTGTTCAACATTTTGACCTTAGTTTCAGCACTGCCTAATTGGTCTATAAAATTTAAAATAAACCAATCAAATTTACACTGCTGATGAATCCTATCCTATCCTATCATTATGCTTCCCTAGATAATGACCGGAGCAATTTTTTATACAGAAGGTGTCACTTTCAGGCGAGTCACGTTAAAAACTCTTCAGTCTTAACAAGGGGTCAGCAAGGAACCAAAAGACCAGAAAGTCTATGTTTACAGTCGCTCTTTCAGTGACAGTAATCATGACTAATGGCAAATTCTTTTGGGAAAATAGTGCAGCTTGCAACTTTGGTATTGTTTTGGGAATAATAGTGCAATTTTTTGTATCCTGCAGCAACTGACAAGCCCAGTGTTGCACTCAGTGTACATTTTTGCCACGTGCCCTCCGAACTCATGTTGCACTAGTGCACTTTTGTATTCTTTTGAAACTACACTGTGGACCACGAGGGGCGCACTACCTTTCTTAAAAGAATTCGCTATTACTTATTTTGACAGGGTTTTAACGGTGTTAATTTTGAAAGGTACGAAAAAATCTCGGATACGTCGATTTCGTTTGCGTGGCGGACACTATATCTTACTTTTTGTAACATACACCCCAAGTAACACAAAGTGTTGCTCAACAGCTGCCCCAATATTGGCACAACGAACAGAGGCGTACGCAGGGTTGGACCTGGGGCTTAGGCACCCTCCCCCCCAACAGCCACCGGCTATTGAGCCCTAAACAAGATTTTTCCCCTGCCTATTGATTCGCGCTCAAGCATCCCCTCAGGATTCGTTTCTGAGTACGCCGCTGCAACGAAAACAGCTAGCAATATTGCTTTAGCTGTTTGTTGTCAAAACATTTCTACAATATATTTATAACATTGGGGCAGCTAAAAGTGGTATGCCATGAAAGCATCAATGCAAGTCTTTTTTAGCGTTCTTCTAAAAAACCAAAAGGCAACTTTTTTGTTTGAAAATGCACTTTGCTGACCAATTACAAATAAACATGGTAATAAATCTGCTTGCAAGTTCTTTAACAGATATGGATTGAAAAAATGAATGATTTCCAATATAAATAGGATTATAGTGTAGGTATGTTGTACAATTTGAACTTTGGCTAACTTACCCCATGAAATTTTGTTGCAAATATAAGCTTATTGATAAAACCTGGCCTGATAGCTCATTAAATCATTTTAACGTTTTTTCTATTTTAAATTTTTTGATTTTACACAGGAATTTATTATACGGTAATAATAATAATTACAAAACATTTTAAGTAAGCAGGTGAACATTGCATTAAAAATAAATAATTAAAAGTAGAAAATTTAAAAAATTTGAAAAATTTTTCTAAACCAGGGTTTTCTGGGAAGCGTAAACTTGGAATTGATTTTCCCCTTTGTATTCCTAAACTAAATTGTAGACTAATATCTAATAGTATTTTTTTGCCTTATCACCCCATTGTCCTAAAGATTCAACTGCAAATCGAACAAAAATATATGGCTCCATTAGATCCACATATTTTCGTTTTTTAACCTGTTCAGCAAAACGTGCAACCTCACCCGCTTTTTTGATATTTTTTTCAGAAAGGAAGATGTCATAGTGTGGCTGCATAATTTTCCTGCAAACAATCTTGGGGCATAGATTTAATTGTGATGTTATTAAAATTGACTAAAAATGCCCTTATATCTTCAACTTTTCATCGAAAAATGTAATAAACTGCTCAAAAATTGAAGTAAGCCACCCCAATTTTTTTGACATTTTTAAAGTAAATTTATTCCTAAACGAAACGGCCAATTCTCTACAGTTTTCTATATGGCATAGCTTTCATTATCCTCTTATAACGTTTGGTTTTCTTGTTGCCCTGCGCTTGACAGATAGCTTCTCAGGGTGGCTACAACGCAAGTGTATCAAAAGTGCGAAAGTTTGCACGGCTCCCATTTCCCGTACAATTTTTTGATGATGACTGATGACAGCCAGCTAAAGCCAAAAAAAGTAATTTTTCAGTTTTTTAAATTTCTCTTTAGTTTCCGAGATATGATTTTTTTTCCATAAAATTGTACTTTTTCTGATTTTTAGTTTGATGTTTCTACCCGGTTTGATCTATAGCCACCAAATTTGCTACGAGGCAACCCAAATATTGGCCTCTTCGAACCTTGTATGCCATTATACCCTACACGATCACTGTGCACAATCAGGGGCGTGCAAAAACAATTTTTCATAAATTCTCCTTTTTATGCCCAAACCTGAGTTTCGCCTACTGTAGGTGATCTGATATGAACTCTAGGTAAATGCAAAATATGTTTTATTTAAGTTTGAACACTTATGTCGCAACGGTTTTCTCATCTTTGTTAAAATATCACCATTGGCGTCAGGATGATTTTTTGTAAAAATGCCAGTTATTTCGGAAAGTCCATGGATTCATACGAATTTTCTCACTCCACTACAGATGATTCTGCTGTTGCCCCTACTACTAAGAAAAAATCGTAGAGACTGTCGTTTTCATAAAAAAAATTTTTTAAAAATAATCGTATGGGAAATGGGAGCCGTGCAAACTTTCGCACTTTTGTTACACTTGCGTTCTAGCCGGGTCTACTACGATATACCTCGATGCTGGAAAATACGTGTTTTTTTTTTAAATAATAAGTTTAGGTCTTTTTATACCGTTTTCAAGAAAAAAAAATGCGGATTTTTCACATTTTTTTTAGAAATTTCAAAATTAAAAAATTAGTAAAAAATTACACAAATTGCTATAGAAAGAGGTTATTTGACGTTTGTGATGTCGAGATAAAAACGGGCGGCTCACAATCCACTGAACTTAATCTACATGGTCAATTAGCCAAAATAAGGTGACCAACTGTCTGGCAAGGGACGAAAAAAGGTAATTGTGTTTTTAGAAATGTATTTACGCATAGAAATATGGGTACACCATATTTTTTAAATCTAACGTTCTACCTGACATCTGGTTCCAACCATTTAATTGGTCGTGCATTTTCGACTCTGTAAAATCGTCCAAAATCGTCTATTGAGTATTTATAATGGAAAAAATGATGCAGAAAGCTTTATAGTTTGTTATTTATCATAAAAATGATGTAAAAATCAGCACAACCGAACATTCTAATCAGCCTAACCTGACCTTACATAAAGTAAACCACAAAAACGGTAATTCAGCAGTTCAGTTTGGTTTGGTTCGGGTCGGGCTTAGGTAAGGTTTGTTGTGTCTTAAAGTAATTCAGCAGGAGTCGGCTGCGCCGACTCCTGCTGAATTACACAACAAACCTTACCTAAGAACAAGTCAAACCGAACGTAACTGAGGCAAACCGAACCCAACCGAACCGAACCGAACTGAACCAAACCAAACCGTACCGAACTGAACCGAACCGAACGGAACCGAACCGAACCGTACCGCACAAGCAATAAGCAAGAATCGGCTGCGCCGATTCTTGGTGAATAGTTCTAAATAAATAATTTCCTATAATTTGGGCCTTTAACCCTCAGATGCCCCGTAACAAGGCTTTGCTAATCCATTCTCAATCTTTGTTGTTTTGTATGTGAGCAACAAGGACTTAATCGCGATTAAACCCATCTGAGGGTAAGTCAGCGTAAGCAAATCGATTTGGGAAATTTGATATGGCCGAATGACCTGGAAACAGTCGGCCCAGCAAAAAATTTCTCTCAATGTGTCAAAACATCTGTGGGAAGGTCAACTGTACAAATTTTCAAAGTTATGTGAAAAAACCGCGAAAAAACACGAAAAACTAGGTATGTAATTAATTTAAAATTGTTAAATTATTAATCCTAAGCTAATTTACAAATTTATGTCGAAAATTTGACGATGCAGTGATAGAAATTGATTTTTTTCAACCAAAACAAGTCAAAGAAAATCACTATGTAACGTTTTTTTAAAAAATTATTTTTCAAAAAAACCATACTTTTTTTTAATTTCCCGTATCTAAATCGACTAAAAATAGTCCAAAGAATCATTTCCATACAAAAAAATCGTTATATAGGGCGTTTTGACGAGCGAGGTATAACGTAGTAGAACCTTCTAGCCACCCTGTGAAGCTATCTATCAAGTGCGGGACAACAAGAAAACCAAACATTAAAAGAAGATAATCGAAGCTATATTACATAGAAAATTGTATGTGAATGGACCATTTCGTTTAGGAATAAATTTACTTTAAATTTTACCTTTTTTTCAATCATGGCCGATTCTTCCTCAACTTTATTGCTAAAAAACTTTTTTGTCAAACGAAATTCATTCTTTTTTTAACATTTCAGATTTCCATTCTGAAGCATTTCAAAAAGGGCGACAGCTATACAGTGTACTGAGGGTGCAAACGTAAGTTGGGTTGAGATTAGGTTGGCTGGTTCACCACTTACACCACTCATTCGAGAAATACCCAATATTTAGAGATAAGAAATTGAAAAACGTAATTGTAAAGTTTATTGAAAGGAAATCAGTAAAAACGATGCATATAAAATATCTAAAGTGCACCTACCTTAGATTTCATCTAGTTGCAGTCGTTTTGGTCGCTTGGAAGATAGGAAAAAAGGGAAAATTGTAGCACTCACGGCGTTTCTTGTGCTTCTTCTCGGTTTCCCGATTGCGACTCCTCGCGCAGACTCGCGCGTGTCTCGGTGCGGGGATAAGTCATATGCATATACCCCGCGAAATTTGAAATGAAAAATAATATTAAAATATAAAAGTAGCCAAAAGCTGGCAAATAATCCTTGCACCAACATTTTCCGGCCACCAAAACACGTGTGTTTTTCGTAAGGATACGAAAAAAAAACTATATCTAAATACCCAAATCGTGCAAGTATGCACGAAAATTTACCTTAATTCTAGTAAATTACAAAAAGGAAAAAAAATATATATAAAAAAAGAAAATAAAAAATTTTGAGCAAAATTTCGAAAAATTTACTTGCGTTCTACCTCCGGCAGGGGCAGGACACATAACTTGACCACCGGTCTTCGATAAGTACCAGTGGCGGTTTTTACTGCCACGACGAGAGTAAGCCCATCAGCACCTGGATGTAGTGCTACAACACGTTCGAGCGACCACTGCATAGGTCGTTTTTGCTCGTTCTTAATAACGACTTAAGTGTTGACTTTTATGTCATTGCATTTCTCAGTCCACTTAACACGTTGTGGAAGTGTGTTTAAATATTCTAAACGCCACTTTTTCCAAAAGTCAGCTTGAAGTCTTTGGACAAGCTGCCAGCGAGACAAAGTGTTAAGCTTGAGGTCGGAAAAATCAGGTTCTGCTATAGAATTTAAAGGCTCCAATGTTAGAAAATGACCTGGTGTCAGCGGAATGAGGTCATTTGGATCTAGACTTTGAGCATAGAGAAGTCTACTATTGAGTAAAGGCTCAACTTGAAACAAGAAGGTAGTAAATTCCTCATATGTCAGGCGCTGCTCGCCTACAACACGTTTGAGGCGAGCCTTGGTGGATTTTACTCCAGCCTCGGCTAAACCGTTTAAGGGAGGACTTCCAGGGCTAGAAAAGTGCCACGAAATGCTTAAGCTTTCACATGCTTCCTTTGAGTAGGTTTGAAGTAACCTATCTGCACCGACAAAGGCGGTACCGTTATCAGAATAAACGTGTGATATCCTTCCACGTCTGGAGACAAACCTTTTAAAGGCCGCAAGAAACGTATCTGTTGAAAGATTGGAAGTTAATTCTAAATGCACTGCTTTGGTTGCAGCACAAACGCAAACAAGAATATAGCCTTTATAAAGTTTGGCACCTTGGTGTCTTGACATTAAGATATCAAACGGTCTGCAATAGTCCACAGCAACATGGGAAAATGGTTTTAATTGGGAAATCCTTTGAGGAGGTAAATCTCCAATAAATTGCACAGCTGGTTTTGGAGTCTGAAGCATAAGATACAATGAGAAACTACATTTTCAATAGCGTATCGAGCAGACAGCACCCAAAATTGCTGCCTTAGCAGATAATGTAGGGTTTTGAGACCTGGATGAAAGTATTTTGAATGTGTATATTCGATAATTATTGTAGTAAGGCGGTGTGAACGTGGCAAGAGCAACGGATGCTTAGCAGAATAAGAAAGTTCAGAAGCATGCTTAATGCGACCGCCTACTCGGAGACCGTCTTGTTGGTCCAGGAATAATGAAAGTTTACGAAAGGGTTTTGGATCAAACTTGTTTGTTTTAAATTTTGAAAGAAGATCTGAAAATACTGTACGTTGGACATGGCGGACAAACACAATCATGGAATTCTGCAGTTTCTTTTCCGTTACCAAATGATCTGAGTAATAGATTTTCGAAATTGGTCTAAGCGTGTAGGAAATGATTCGTTGTATTTTCGTGAGAGAAGAATGTTTATTCAAGAGAACATCGATCTCATGTGGGTCTGACATGACCGTGAGAAATGTCTTGCGTTCTTCCAAATCATCACTGTCGCAAAGATCTGGACACTGAAAGCCATTCGACCATTCCTCTCGTGGAAGGCTTAGAAAGGGTGGACCTTTCCACCACATGTCATGGTGAACAAGTTGGTTATTGGATTTCATCTAGTTGCAGTCGTTTTGGTCGCTTGGAAGATAGGAAAAAAGGGAAAATTGTAGCACTCACGGCGTTTCTTGTGCTTCTTCTCGATTTCCCGATTGCGACTCCTCGCGCAGACTCGCGCGTTTCTCGGTGCGGGGATAAGTCATATGCATATACCCCGCGAAATTTGAAATAAAAAATAATATTAAAATATAAAAGTAGCCAAAAGCTGGCAAATAATCCTTGCACCAACATTTTCCGGCCACCAAAACACGTGTGTTTTTCGTAAGGATACGAAAAAAAAACTATATCTAAATACCCAAATCGTGCAAGTATGCACGAAAATTTACCTTAATTCTAGTAAATTACAAAAAGGAAAAAAATATATATATAAAAAAAGAAAATAAAAAATTTTGAGCAAAATTTCGAAAAATTTACTTGCGTTCTACCTCCGGCAGGGGCAGGACACATAACTTGACCACCGGTCTTCGATAAGTACCAGTAGCGGTTTTTACTGTCACGACGCGAGTAAGCCCATCAGCACCTGGATGTAGCGCTACAACACGTTCGAGCGACCACTGCATAGGTCGTTTTTGCTCGTTCTTAATAACGACTAAAATGTTGACTTTTATGTCATTGCATTTCTCAGTCCACTTAACACGTTGTTGAAGTGTGTTTAAATATTCTAAACGCCACTTTTTCCAAAAGTCAGCTTGAAGTCTTTGGACAAGCTGCCAGCGAGACAAAGTGTTAAGCTTGAGGTCGGAAAAATCAGGTTCTGCTATAGAATTTAAAGGCTCCAATGTTAGAAAATGACCTGGTGTCAGCGGAATGAGGTCATTTGGATCTAGACTTTGAGCATAGAGAAGTCTACTATTGAGTAAAGGCTCAACTTGAAACAAGAAGGTAGTAAATTCCTCATATGTCAGGCGCTGCTCGCCTACAACACGTTTGAGGCGAGCCTTGGTGGATTTTACTCCAGCCTCGGCTAAACCGTTTAAGGGAGGACTTCCAGGGCTAGAAATGTGCCACGAAATGCTTAAGCTTTCACATGCTTCCTTTGAGTAGGTTTGAAGTAACCTATCTGCACCGACAAAGGCGGTACCGTTATCAGAATAAACGTGTGATATCCTTCCACGTCTGGAGACAAACCTTTTAAAGGCCGCAAGAAACGTATCTGTTGAAAGATTGGAAGTTAATTCTAAATGCACTGCTTTGGCTGCAGCACAAACGCAAACAAGAATATAGCCTTTATAAAGTTTGGCACCTTGGTGTCTTGACATTAAGATATCAAACGGTCCGAAATAGTCCACAGCAACATGGGAAAATGGTTTTAATTGGGAAATCCTTTGAGGAGGTAAATCTCCCATAAATTGCACAGCTGGTTTTGGAGTCTGAAGCATAAGATACAATGAGAAACTACATTTTCAATAGCGTATCGAGCAGACAGCACCCAAAATTGCTGCCTTAGCAGATAATGTAGGGTTTTGAGACCTGGATGAAAGTATTTTGAATGTGTATATTCGATCATTATTGTAGTAAGCCGGTGTGAACGTGGCAAGAGCAACGGATGCTTAGCAGAATAAGAAAGTTCAGAAACATGCTTAATGCGACCGCCTACTCGGAGACAGTCTTGTTGGTCCAGGAATAATGAAAGTTTAGAAAGGGTTTTGGATCAAACTTGTTTGTTTTAAATTTTGAAAGAAGATCTGAAAATACTGTACGTTGGACATGGCGGACAAGAACAATCATGGAATTCTGCAGTTCCTTTTCCGTTACCAAATGATCTGAGTAATAGATTTTCGAAATTGGTCTAAGCGTGTAGGAAATGATTTGTTGTATTTTCGTGAGAGAAGAATGTTTATTCAAGAGAACATCGATCTCATGTGGGTCTGACATGACCGTGAGAAATGTCTTGCGTTCTTCCAAATCATCACTGTCGCAAAGATCTGGACACTGAAAGCCATTCGACCATTCCTCTCGTGGAAGGCTTAGAAAGGGTGGACCTTTCCACCACATGTCATGGTGAACAAGTTGGTTAGGTGTAAGTCCACGAGAAGCACAAACCGCTGGGTTTTCAGCAGACGGAACATAGTGCCATACATGAGAGGGTAAAGTTTCTTGGATTTTGCAAACACGATTAGCGACGAATGTAACCCATCTATGGGGAGAATCAGATAACCAGCGCAAGACCACTTGTGAGTCCGACCACGCCCAAATTTCGTTAAACACCAAAGATTCAGCGTAACTTGCTTGAACGAAAGATATAAGATCACACAGTAGGGTAGCGCCCAAAAGTTCCAGTCTTGGGAGACTAACCGTTTTAAGTGGTGCAAACAAACTGATTCCAAGTATTTATGATATGAAGGGGCGGAAGAGAGTCCCACTCTATATTTTCCTTCCATAAATCTTGCATCAGATGCTTGGCCAGTAAGGACACTGGAGAACAGAACCCTAACGGGTCAAATATTTTCATTATTTGAGAAAGGATTCCACGTTTAGTGCAAGGGTTATCGTCATGTATAACAAGATATGTAAATGAATCTGTCACTGGATTGCATTGGAGACCAAGCACCTTGACAAAATTAAGCTCTGCTTTATCGAAAGAAATAGACATTTGTGTGTCCGTCTCTGGAAATGATGAAATAAGTTCTGGTTTGTTACTTGCCCATTTTTTGAACTCGAAACCACCACGACGTAATAGTGAAATGAGTTCTTGCTGTAGATCTATGGCCAAAACTACGGAATTGTGGCCGCTTAAAACGTCATCGACGTAGACGTCTTTTAACAGAACTCTAGAAGCATTAGGAAAGTTTTTAGACTCTAATCTAGCCAATTCCTGTAGAGTACGTATAGCCAAGTAGGGTGATGATTTAAGACCATAGACAACAGTTCTGAGAGAGTCGGTTTGAATGGGATCGGTTTCAGAGGATCCCCATAAGATATTCTGATATCTTGTGTGCTCAGGTGTGACAAGAATTTGTCGAAACATTTTAACAACATCTGCAGTAAACACTACAGCATGATATTGGAATTTCAGAAGTATTTCGCGGACATCAGATTGAAGTTTAGCACCTGCGCACAATGTATCATTTAAAGATAAACCCCTAGGACCCTTTTGTGAAGTATTAAAAACGCAGCGAATTTTTCCCCTATTGAAAACACTATGGTGGGGAATGAAATATGAACAGTCTAAGATTTATTTGGAACTAGGTGTAGGGACTGGAATCATGTGATTTGATAATATGTATTCGTTCATGAAATCTTTGTATGCTTCATAATGCACAGGGTCTTTAAGAAGTCGGAATTCGAGCGATTTAAACCTTTTTACAGCAATAGGATAAGTATCACCTAAAGTAGGCTCTGCCTGATTCGTTACGAGATACTCTGTCCGAAAAGATTTTTTCACATAGAATATCTTCAGGGCTGCTGTGAACTTTATGTGGGACTTGGTCTATTTCCCACAAACTTCTAAGGGCGGTTCTAAAGATGTATAACAGCTAACGACTGTACTTGGCTTGGATTGAGTCGAAGCGTCTACCTTACCAATCAAGACGTAACCGAAAACACTGTTAAAAGCACTAGCTTGCTCTTTTTGACCATGGATGACTCCATTTCTTAAAATCTAAGGAAATAATTCACCACCGAGTAAAATACCTATGGGGCTAGGTATGTTGAAAGTTTGGTCTGAAAGTTTAATGTTCCGAATATGATCCCATTGACTGGAATCTATAGAAACAGAGGGAATATTGGAGCATAATTGAGGCAAGACTAAAGCCTCAAACTGAAAGGTAGGATCTATTCTTCCCTGCGGTCGAATAATGCAATTAGTTTTGCCTTTGGTAGTCGAAGATGCCTTTTGATTTAGACCTTGAATGGAAATTGAAAATTGTTGTCTGGGGAGACCTAGTCTATTAAGGCATTTTTCCGAAATGAAATTGGCTTCAAATGCTGAATCTAGCAAAATCCGCACGGGTTGGTAATTTCCTCTAAAATCCAAAATGTCAGCTACCACTGTTGAAAGTAGAAAAGTAGATTGATTGGGAATAGTTGTGGCGCGACAATTTGTTGAGGAAGTACCTTGTGAAACAGAAAGAAAGTGTGGATTTTCCTGAGTACCAGTATTTGTACCCTGCTGAGCCCGTGTATTGTTCTGACGGGGGTGGGGGCACAGTAAACTGTGGTGTTTAAGGCCACACCCTCTGCAGCTATAAGAAGAAGAACAATTCCTTGTTTGATGAGAGAAATGCATGCAATTTTCACATAAGTTAATTTGTCTTACATAGGAAAGTCTTTCTTCTGAATTTTTATTTAGGAAATCGGGACATCTGGCTAGGACATGATTGGACTGGCACAAATGACATTTGACATTTAAATTGAACGGTTTATTTGGTTGAATTGGAATATTTGAAACTGTAGTATTGAAAGATGAAGTTGATGTATTTTTAGAATAATTATTGTGACTAAAGTTCCGCTGATTATTATTCAGGGCCTTAGCATGATTTGAACTAGAGGGAGGCTTACTAATTGAATGCATATTTTGGACAGACAAAATGGCTAAGTTCTCGGAAAAGGTGTCTAACATAAAACGGAGCTCTTTCGCAGAACTGGTTTTCACCGAAACGGAATTCATAGCATTTTGTCATGATTTAAAGCAGTCGTAGCTATGAGCTTATTTTGATATCTCTTCACTAGAGCCTCATATGCAATATGATAATTGCTGTCAGATAACGGAATTGTTTTTACCCGACTAAGTGCTTCGTTAGTCACTGAACTACGTAAGTGCTGAAACTTTTCTATATCGCTCAAGTCGCTATCATGAATCATGACCTTATAGAGGTCAAACCAATGTTGCCAATTCTTATAGTTGTCATCGAAACTAGCCAACTTGGGTAAAGGAAAAGATCTAGAATTTGACCTAGGGCTATTGGCAGAAGTATTTAGTGAAACGAAATTAGTATTGCTGGCTCGAAAAATATCATAATAAATGCCACGACATTCATAAAAAAGTAAATCGAATCTTTTTCTTATGTTGTCCTGCTCATTAAAATCGAGTCCCAACCCCTCGAGGGATCCGATGATTTAGTTATGAGACTCGTAAAACTTTTGATGACATTCATTATTATCCTCGTACTTAGATTTGAAGAGGAACTGGAACGAAGAGTCTGCCTTCGCCTGTTTCGCGACCTCATTCGATTCAGTTATTTGGTTTACATAAATAACACGCTTGTCTAGCAATAATGTCTTTTTTGGTTTTGACATTTTGATTTTGAAAATTACCTTTTTTTAAAAACCAAAGATTTGTTAAAATGAAAGAAAAATTAATTAATAAAATTTCATTAAATCAAAGAATTTTTTAATTTATTTTAATTATTTATTAATTAGTAATTAGTAAATTTTAATTAAGGTTGTTTGTACTAACTATCCTCTGATATTACCAATTACGAAACTAGTAAAGAAAAAAAGTTTTGTGTTGAATGAGTCTCGATCCCATGCCCTGCGGATCACGAGTCGAGCGCTATACGGGCTGTTTACAAAATTATCGGATTCCGCGGTCAAGTATGTCGACCCATGCCGGCAGTGTAACCCAAGTCAAGTAATTCAAACAACACGCGCGTGGCTTCCAATACAGTGTTGGTCGACTATACCTTTTAATTCCATAGGTATATTCGATATTCGATATATAACTCACCCGAGTTGATATTTTTAACACACGTGACTTAAGAAAATACGAAAAATCTCGCCGAAAACGGAAAATTTTGGAAATTTGTATTTGTTACAGGATAACTGCTGAAAATGTAAATTGAAAGGAACCGGTTAGAAGGACCATCCAATGAGGGTGCAAACGTAAGTTGGGTTGAGTTTAGGTTGGCTGGTTCACCACTTACACCACTCATTCGAGAAATACCCAATATTTTGAGACAAGAAATTGAAAAACGTAATTGTAAAGTTTATTGAATGGAAATCAGTAAAAACGATGCATATAAAATATCTAAAGTGCACCTACCTTAGTTTTCATCTAGTTGCAGTCGTTTTGGTCGCTTAGAAGATAGGAAAAACGGGAAAAT
Organism: Aspidapion aeneum; assembly: GCA_963576565.1. NCBI lineage: Eukaryota > Metazoa > Arthropoda > Insecta > Coleoptera > Brentidae > Aspidapion > Aspidapion aeneum. Next base: position 171,655,615 of record OY755038.1, on the reverse strand, counting down.
TGTAGCACTCATGGCGTTTCTTGTGCTTCTTCTCGGTTTCCCGATTGCAACTCCTCGCGCAGACTCGCGCGTGTCTCGGTGCGGGGATAAGTCATATGCATATACCCCGCGAAATTTGAAATGAAAAATAATATTAAAATATAAAAGTAGCCAAAAGCTGGCAATTAATTCTTGCACCAACAGTGTACTCAAATATATATTTTAGCAGATTTTATCAAACAAATCAGCGTTCGCTTTCTGTTGATCTTTATCGCACTCAGCACTAACACCGAAACCCAAAGTATTTAACATGGAAAAGTAAACACAAACTTCTTAAAGTATAAGCAAATTAGGAATAATCATAATAGTAGAACACCAAAAAAGTTTGGTTATTGTTAAGCCCATCACAGGAAAACTTGCATAGGCCGCAAACCGCGTAGCATGGGGCTTTCAACCAATCAGCGATCGAATAGCAGCGGCGAATATAGGTTTTGCTTAAGAAAAGTCCGTAAGGTTGAACGTCTATGCGCCATGCTATGCTATGCTATGCATTTTTGTGTGTGATGGGCTTTACTCATTCCCAAGGGTCGATTTATAGATAAATTGCTCTGTTGGTCTGCCGCGGGGCTGTTCAGATTTAGTTTTATCTTGAAAAGGGTGTTCAGCTCACACATTATTTTTGCTGTAACTGTTGTTTAGCAATTTTTTTAGCTATACTTAAGCCAACCATGCTAAAAGAGCAGCCATTTATCAACAATAAGATTTTAGCTTTTAATTCTATTTCATTTTAAAATGGGCGACAAGTGTACAGTGTATATCTATGTTTTAGCAACTATATCAGCTATGTTTTACTAAAACTTGCTAGACGGGCACTTATTTAACAGTACTCAGATTTTAACTACTTTTATGAATACTTTTTGTTTTTAATATCAGGCAAATTAGATTTATTATTATTTATTCAAAGTGACCCTAATATTTTTAGTGCAGAAAATACCAGTGTAAGACGGCCATTCTGATTGCCAGCAAATACGGTGATGTCACAATGCTTTTATAGCAAAAATTTTGAATAGGATGGCCACTTATTTGTATAAATTTACTGGCTATTAAGTAACTACCTCAATATTTACATGTAGAATATGTTTGTGATGTTTTATGTTGGTGTAAAAAATTCATATAACATAGTATAACACAAGTACTTTTATGGTGTTTTATGTCAGTTTTAAAGTAACTTTACAGGTCGCCCCAGGTTTACGGGTCTCCCCTGCAACTTACCCTATATATTTCCTAGGTCGACTTTTAAAGTACTTTTAAATACCTATTACAGAAAAAAATATATAAATCAGAATAAGAACTAAGACCAATTTTTACCAAATTTATCATTCCTTCTTATTTAAATAAAAAAAGCAGATACTTTTTAGAAACCCTTTTTAGAACCGAACTGAACCATCCTTTTAATTCAAAATTTTAAAGTTGTTGGTGACCTTATGGTCTTAGCTTATGCAATATCGCAATTATATAAATACGCCAAAATCACTAAAATTGTAAACATTTTGTTTATGCCGATATCTACATCCGTTCAACAGTTAGCAGCAGCTTTTTGAGCAATCTACAAAGTAGCATGGGCGCACCCAGGGGGGTGGGTTCAGTTCGGCTCTCGCCCCCCCTCAATTCTAAAATGTTTTTGAAATTTTTTACAAACATGAATAAAAGATAAAATAGCATAAAATACGACATCATGAGGCCTCGGTCCCCCCCAAGACATATTCCTGGGTGCGCCACTGGAATCAAGCATAGGTAGAAACAGAACATTTCCACATTGTCTAAGCCAATAGACACATTATTGGATGACCTACTTAAAGTATAGGTCAATTATCTTAGATTTAATTTAGGCAAAATTAATATTAAATTTAATTAACCCAATTACTAACGTCATAGCGAAGCAATTAAAAATTTAATAGGATGTCATCGAGAGCCCGTGGAACCGAACATCATCACGGGAGCAGTTTTAAAGGTAATTTTAACTTTTCCATAACCGACATGCTTCTGAAAGCCGTAAAATTGCCCAATAAAAGACGTTGCAATATGTCTAGGAAAAAATGGTTACAATAATAAATACTGTGCTGCCAAATTATGGGCACGTTAGCTTACAAGATTCTACCTTCACCCTGTTTTTGGCTTATGTCTAGAAGATTTTATTAGTTCTTTAAAGGGACCATCTTAAACCAAATCGCAACCTATGAAGAAAATTTTATTAAAAACAGTTTTTGAGTTCTGTACGTTGATAGTTACAGACAGACATGCAGACAGGCATACACCAATATAGACAGACAGGCAAAAAGTGCGATTAAATGGTTTTAAAATCATCTGAAACGAAGAATAGACATTTTTTTGAAAGCGTAGCAACTTTTTTTTTCTTATTTTTGACACGATCACCACCCTGTCAAATAGCCTAAAAGATATCCTGCACCCCGCCAAAAAAACCGCTTGAAAACTATTAAAAACTAATAAAATCTTGACCAGATTTTACGAGATTTAATTTACTTGACGAGTATTGACAAGGCAATTTATGCCATTATGAAAACTGACGAGATCTGATTAGTTTAGTTTAGTTTATTTATTGGTAAGGTACTGCACATAAGTGCTTTTACAAGTCAAAAGTAAAAAAAAATCAATACAAATAGTCAATACACTTATTTAAAATGACATTACTTTAAGTAATTTAGTAAATATGGACAATTACAAAAATATAACAACATAAAGTACATTTTGGAATGCAAACATTACTGAATAAAAAAATTTAAATAATAAAATTGCTTTCAAGATACTCCTCGAAGGAATAGAAGGCACTTTTTATGAGGAATTTTTTTACTCTAACTTTAAATTGAGGAAAACTCAGAGTTTTAATCTCTGTGGGCAGAGGATTAAAGAATTGAATGCCATAATAATCAATGCCTCTCCTAGTGCGTTGCAGCCTATGGTAGCTGGGAACCAAATTTCCCCCGTTCCTTGTTGAGTAGGGATGAATTTCACTATGTGATCTAAAATTATCCAGATTTTCTCTGATGAAAATGAGGCAGTGCAAAATGAAGGTGCATGGAAGTGTAAGGAGACCTAATTCGATAAAGCTATTCCTACAGCAATCGCGGAACCCCAAGCCAGCAATAATTTTGACACACCGACGTTGTAAATTGAAAACTTGTTTCGAATTGGGGGAATGACCCCAGTTTAAAATTGCATAGGATAGATTGGAGTTAAAGTACCCATGGTAAGCCGTCAGAAGTGTACTTCTGGAAACACATTTTGATAGACTTCTGATTAAAAAAGTTATTTTTGACAGTTTGGAGCTTAGGTGTTTGACATGCACCTCCCATGTTAACCCCGCATCCAGGTACACCCCTACAAATTTAACTGATTCCTGACTCTCTAGGTTCGATGGGGAAGTCTGGAGAGTAAAGTTGATATTTTGGGTCTTACTTATGTTAAGACTTTGTTTATTGGCTAGGAACCAGTTTTTTATCAGTTCCTCTTTATTTGGTATCCATTGCGAAATAGGGTCTGAGGGGTGATAGCGCAATAAAGAGGTGGTGTCATCTGCAAACAAAATGATAAGCAAAGTAATGATATTGGTGAAGTTGGGCAAGTCATTTATATAAATGAGAAATAACAGAGGACCCAGGACGGAGCCCTGAGGAACACCATGCTGAATCCTCTGGTTTTTTGATTCCTCATTATTGAAGAAAACATATTGATCCCTCCCCTCCAAGTAGGACCTGACAAGAGCGACTCTACTGTGGTGAAAGTTGTAGTAAAAAAGTTTTTTATAAAGGATTTCAAAAGATATACAGTCGAACGCCTTTGTCAAGTCCAAGAAGGTAGCATAGGTGTTCTCCTTGTTTTCAAAACCTTCAGATACAAATTCTGTTAAACGGTTGATGGCTAAAGTAGTGCTTTTTTTGTTACGAAAACCATATTGGTTTGGTGTAAAGATATTATTGTTCTCAAAATAGTCATTTATTTGGTCCTTCAACAGTGATTCATAAACTTTAGAAATTATAGGCAACAATGATATAGGCCTGTAGTTTGTTTGGTCTTCTGGGTCACCTTTATTCTTGAAGATCGGTATAACCTTCGCTAATTTAAGAGGAGAAGGAAATTCCCCAACACTAACACACTGATTAAACATGTCAGTAAGAGGTTTGCATAATATGTTTTTAAGATATTTGATAATTTTTGAGTTTTTATCATAGCAGTCTCGGCTCCCACTATTTTTCAAGCCAGAAATCTTATCTAAAACCATAGATTGACTAACTTCATGAAACTTAAAGCTGTTACCAGTATATTGATGTGTTAGGTAGTCATTATAAGAACAATTGGTGGTGGGGAGGGTTTTGATTATTTCATCAGCTACTGATACAAAAAAACTATTAAAAACCTGAGCATTAAGTTGGGTTTCCGCAGGAGGTGAGGGAGAGTTCCTATGAGATTTTATGATTTTCCACATTGCTTGCGATTTGTTAGAAGAATTATTAATGAAGCTGTCATGGGCAGCTTTTTTGGAATTAGCCAACTCCCTCCTATATTGCTGTTTATAGTTATTCACCATATTTTTAGGAACAAGAATGTGATTTTGTTTATTAAGGATACTAAGTGTTTGTAATCTGCCTCGCATATTTCTCAGATTATCATTAAACCAATTGATTTTATGGACCTGCTGTTTCTTTGGAACCATCTTAGACTTAATCGGCAGATTTTTATCTGTAGCACCTGTTAAGACTTTGAAAAAAGTATACATTTGTTGTTCAACATTATAATTAGATTCTGTTATAGATGACCAATTAAAATTATTGAGTTGATTATAGAGTAGATCCAGACCTTCTTCAGTGATTGGTCTAAAAGAGACTCTAGTGCTGTGACTGCCGGAAAGTTTCAGAGGTGTATTGAAGACCAGACCTGAATGGTCCGAGATTTCATCCAGGGCTACAGGAAAGATATCTAGATTAGACCTATTGTCAAAAGTAGCTTCCTTCCTTGTATTAAATTGTACAGTAGGAAACAAGTCATAAGAGCTAAAAAAAAGTTAAGATATTCAGCCCCCCTACAGTCATGCACCTCATAGTGGACATTAAAGTCACCAAGAATGATGATATTACCTGTAAAATCTATTTTATTAAGAACCTGTGACATAACATCCAGAAATGTGTTAAGCTCTCCGTTTGGAGACCTGTATACTGTCAATATGTTAGTCTGAATGGAGGAAATGTGGATACCAGCCACCTCACACTGCATTTCAATGGAAAGATTTGATAAGTTCAGCTCTTGACATTCTAGGTTTTCTTTCAAATAAATACTGACTCCTCCATGTATCTTATCTGATCTACAAAAACTAGCCATGGCTGTATAGCCTTTTATTTTTATTTGTGAGAATTCATCTGGCTTGAGCCAGTGTTCATTAGTGCAAAAACAATCAGCCCCTAATTCCTCGAGAAGCACTTCAAATTCGTAAATTTTGTCCCTAATACCCTGTACATTGGCATAAAAAATTTTAAAGTTTTTATCTTTGTTATCATCAATTAGACCCTTGCAAATTCTTCCCTTCTTTGATGAGTGGACAATTTTCGCAGGCGTTGAAGATTGAGAAAATGGTTTATGCTGACCCCATTTGGCCATAGGTTGGGATCAAGGAAATCATCTTTGCGGTTGTGGGGAACGCCAAGCTTAAATGAGCTAATCTGTTGCTTGGTTGTTCTCATTTTTTCACATATGATGTTTTTATCAAGCGATTTGGTTTGCAGATATGTGAGAATATCTTTTTCTACTGTTTGTTTGGATAGTCCGGTTATAAAGAACCAATGGTATTTCTGTGCAATTTCTAATAATGTACATTGTTCATTTGCGCCCCTAATTGGAGTGGGCCTTTTCGCAGCAGTTGGCGAAGGCTGTTGACGTGCACGCCAACGCCTTTTGTTGGTCACCAGTTCCCACTCATCCTTATCATCAGAGTCAGGAATTAATGGTGATACAGGAAATTTATTAATAACATCAAGAGTTTTTTTCTTCTCATTTTGCTCAGGCAAGTGTTTTTTCTGTTTATTTTGATTATTAGTTGGGTTATGGTTGTTTGCGTCATTGACGTAACTTGACACACGGGTGCGTATCGGTTCTAGGTAGTTTCGATTCGGTATGTTCACACGGCCTCGTGCCCCGTGACCTGGGTGCGCTCCCGAATTAGACTGGTTGCTAGCACTATCCCCAGACTGGACGGGGGTTCGTGGGTTCCAATTGACATCAGAGTGCGCGGTGGCGTGTACGGTTTGTCTTGATCCGGCGCCATTTTGATCTGGGGTAATCTGTTCTTGACCTGCTGTCAGCAATGGTGATGTGACATCGATCTGCGGTGTTGTCGCAATGTTTGTTGCTTTTTCCAGGGAACTGGAGAGATTTTTCACCTTTTCTTCAAGTAATTCAACAGTTTTCTGAAGTATTATAAGTTCTTTGTCTTTGAGTTCTTCAATGATGATGCTTTTACTTAGTAAAAGTTCATCAAAAACATCTTTAAAGGAGGACACAGTCTCAGAGGATGCATCCTTTTTTTCCATGACCTTGACATTGCTGTCAAGGGCCGATTGTTGCAAGCAGCAGTTTACATCACTTTCACGCCCCCCAATCACTAGAAGGCCCTTCATCCTTAATGGACAAGAGGGATGGAACGATGATTCACATTTCACACACGAAACTTGCGATTTTTCGACAGTTTTCTTACAGTATTTACAATTTTTCACGACAGCGTCTACTTTCGCACTTTCGCTGGCCATGGTTGCCAGTTTTTTTGATTAGGTTTTAAAAATCGTAATTCTGGCTATTGAAAACTCAAAAGATTTCAAGAGATCTTAAGAAGTGAAATTTTTAGCGCGAAGAGATTGTACAAGATTTTATTAGTTTACATGAGGCATACTTTTTAAGCAGATTTTGGTAGTTTTGATCAGCAGGATATCTATAGAATTTTACGAGACTGTACAAGAACTGAACAGGAATTTTACTTTAAAATATTCAATTAGATAAGCATAAGTTTTGCCGAGATATGACAAGATTTTATGAGTATTCAACTAGTTGAATGGTGAACAGTTTTGACGAGTTTTTCTATAGGAATTTATAAGCATATATAGGGTTCGTAAACCATGGTTTGGCCATTGAAAAATATCTGAACTGAAGTAAGATCGTTATTTAAATAAATGACACTAAGAGAGATAAATAGTTTAGCGCTGTTGTCAAGTTAGCAATTCAAGAAATTCGTGATCTAATGACGTTATTCTTACGGGCTGAGTAGACCACAGACGGCGATGCATAAAATCCTTAAAACTACTTGATCTTAATTGCTGTAGCGCCATCTCTAAGGTATCATTTGAACTGTGTGTAATGTACAGGAGCTTTCTAACATGGCAAAAATGTTAAAGGAGGTTACTACACGTACAAACAAAATATTCCACAAATTTAACTTTATGGATAACAAATTCCTTCTTCTTTATATGCACCGATTCATTCTCAACCAGAGTTAGAAACCAATACTTTGAAAAGTAACTATTACATTACAAATTGCTTTACAGACATGTATTTAGAAAACTGTGTAATTTATTACAACAAAGAAATAACCTAATTATAAATTTCCTACTTGCAAAATAAAAAAAAGTAGTTGACAATTCATTTTTTATTTATTTCTTTCACTTTTTCAAACTTACAAAATGTGAAAATGCCTAATTTAGGAGCCCTCTTCCTTCGTAATACATTCCGAACTTACCCCTTAAATTCAGTAGCAAACGTGGATTGCTTTCAATAATAAAAGCAAATAGCTTTTTACAAATAATAACAATCACTTTAGTAATTCAATTGCATTGTAATTTCATTATAACTGTAAAATAATTTTTCAATTATTTAAAAAACTTAAATAATTGCAATTAGCATAACACCGCATTTCAACTTATTGTTCTTTTTTCAAGAGGAATGGTCCCTCCATTTAAGGGGCAAAATACAGTTTTAAAAGTAGTAAAATGTGACAAACATTTTTTTCTGCAGACTGAAATCAGTAGAGGGGTAAGAGGTTTAGGGCTGTCGTACATCCGTACCCCCAAAAATGTTGTCCCCTATTCTGTTTCCTGGATAGGTGACTTTTAGCAACTTGACTTCCTGAGCCGCCGCCAGGAGATCGAATACTTGAGTGGCATTTAAGCGCGACTTTAATAAAAGTGCAAGGTTATTGTGTAAAATGTGTAAGAAAAAATTATTAAAAAGTTGAATTTTTCTCGATTTAATGTTTCCTGATTAAAGCTAAAATAACGAAATAAATAATAATGACTATTTCTTCGTCTTTTAAAAGTGGAAATCTTGATTGCTCCTGTTTAGTAAAAAAAAACTATTAATGAATTTTCAGTCACAGCGGCAAACGCTCCTGAATATGCGAGTCTTTGGTCCCTCACTGACTTGGTGTACATAATTTCATCACTTTTTATACGCTTTTCATAAAGCCTAAACGTTCGAAGTCGAGCCCTGTATAAGTATCCAGTTTTCATGTATGCATTTATTTTCTTATAAATTTATTACTACTGAACCGATTTTAATTAAGTAAGTAAATCATGATCAAAGTTTATCGTCATCTAAAAATTTAACATGGCGGACAGAATCATACTTAATTCTTCAAGCGTGTTTATTCTTAGTTTCCGCAAATGTTTTAGTTTTTTTTTAATTTATAGAAAAGCACTACCTTTCCCCCACACAAAGACATGCAAATTGGCAAAATCGGTACAATGGTTCTCAAAAAATCTATTTTTGTTTCAGCCATTGTTTTACAGATTATACGATTGCATTGCCAATCCTGCCTGCATTAATTTCCTTATAAAATTGCATAAAAATATTCGTTATTACGAAACCAATTTTCATCATACTTGATTCTTTAAAATGGCGTGCTTATTCTTATTTTCCGAAAATGTTTTAGTTTTTCTTTTTAATTTTTAGAAAAACATTACTGTTCTCCCACATAAAGAGATAAAAATTAATTAAGTTAAGCTTTTCTATAAATTAAAAAAAAAACATTTTTTAAAAATAAGAATAAACGTGCCTTTTTGAAGGGTCAAGTATGATTATTTCCGGCATCCTAACTACTAAGATGGCGGCAAATTTCGATTATAAACTTTAAAGAACAATCAATTTTCACTATGATTTTTTTTTACTTCACTAAGATCGGTTCAGTAATAATGAGTTTATAAAGAAATGGATGCAGACACGATTGGCAATGCAATCGTGTAATCTGTAAAACAATGGCTGAAACAAAAATAGATTTTTTTGAGAACAACCAAACCGATTTTACTAATTTATACCTTGTTGTGCGGGGAAAAGGTAGTGCTTTTATACAAATTAAAAAAAAACGAAAACATCTTCAGAAAATAAGACTAAACACGTCAAAGAATAAATTATGGTTCTGTCCACCATCTTAAATCTTAAGATGTTAATAAATTTTCATTATGATCTTTAAAAAGCAATCAATTCTCACCAGAATATTTTTTATTTTATCAAAATCGGTTCAGTAGTAATGAATTTATAAGCAAATAAATGCAGACATGATTGGCAAGGCAATCGTACAATATTCAAAACAATGGTTAAAATAAAAATCTTTTTTTTTAGAACCACTAAACCGATTTTGCTGATTCCTACCTTGTTGTGCATGGCAAGAATGCTGCTTTTTTGGTGAAAAAAAGTTGTTAAAACATGTTTGGAACACAAGAATAAACGAGCATCTTTGAATGGTAAAATTTTATTTCGTCCGCCATCTTGGTATTTGAAATGGCCGACAAAAAATGTATTTATTCAGAACTCTGATTAATTCTCTGGCAAGTGGAGGATGTCCCATTCGAATCGATAGAATAGTTCAAAAGTAATAATGAAAAAAAATTGTCCGGTTTTTTGCCCACCCGGTATAAGGCTGGTGAAATCGTGTGAACTTTTGACGCGGATATGCCTGTAATAATATGATGACAAAAACTCTTGAAAGTTCATAAGATCTCGTAAGCATCTTCAGCGGAATATGAAACACCTCTTCCTGGTGTAATCTCATAAACTTTGAGCAGTTTAAACATATATACGTGACTCGTGAAAGTTCGCGAGATCTGCTAGGGATTCGACGCAGATGATAAAACCAATTCCTTATGAAATCTCGTCAACTTTCGACAAATTGAACGCGGATATGCCTGTATCAAATTACTTTTAGAAACTCATGGTTTCGTGAGATCTGCTAAGGATTTAATGCGGAGTATGCAACAAATTTCTAGTTCAATCTTGGAAACTTTTAACACATTTAACGCGGATATGCCCGTAAGAACATGCTAACAAAAACATGTGGAATTTCATGAGATCTCCTAACTATTTTCTGCGGATTATGAAACACCACTTTCTGGTGTAATTTCATGAATTTTTAACAGTTTAAATATATGTATTTTCACTGGTGAAAGTTCGTACGATTTTACTAGTATTATATGTGGTGTTTCATAATCCGCAGCAAATACCTAAGAGATCTCATGAACTTTCACGAGTTCTTTTTTACGAGATTTGACGCGGCATGTTTGACAGAGCAATATTAAATACTAATTTAAATACATTAGAGATAACTAATTTAACATGTAACTCAAAATCATATAGATTCTCTCATAAAACCATTAAAAATAAGGGTTTTCACCCCCTACCACCCCAGGGAATTATCCAAATAGCTTGAAATATATTTTTTTTAGATTTGGCACCCTCAAAAACATATATAAATATATATCGATACCAATCTTACCCATATCTTGCAGGATAATTTTGTTTTTGGAAAACTTCTCCCATTGCACTGCAACCTCCTCCACAGGTTGTCCACACGGGAAATCCGGATAGTCCCTCGAGTCAAATTGACCATTTCGGTCTTAAGAGGAACCGTGCTTTCATCACGAAGTAACTTATTTTTTTGGGTAGCCGAACGACAGTCATTAAACCGTCCGAAAAATCCCAAAGCGCGCGCAATGCAGTAAGAGGACTGTTTTAAAACGGTTTTGGTTAGATGGAAGGACCAAATAACTGTCCAAAAACCGAATGCTGTTGTGATAGTGATCGATTTACTTCAGGCATGTGATCATGCAAGAGAGTTAAATTCAGTCACGTGACTTATCGTCTCGCGTAAAGATAGATCAAAGGCAACGTATGAATTCGAGAGCACGAAATTAAAGTTGCACACAGAGAAGATTACAGAATTACATAGGATTATCATATTTTTAATTTTAGTTCTTTAAAATGCATTACAATAATTTAATTTATATTCACAAACTATAAACCACTACAGACTGCCTAATAAACTAAATATACCAAAAATTAAAACGAACTTGCATAAGCACATATTTTTGGGCGAAACTTGTCAAAAAATATTTATGTCACAAGTTTTATGTAAAATTTATATATTTATTTATTTGTATTTTGTAATTTGATTTTTACAAAATATTTATGAAATTACCTACATATTATAGAAAGCCTTAATATTCACAAAGTTTTTGTAATTTTATTCATTTTTATGAAATAGAGATCGTGATACTTTTAAGAAGTTAGGAAAATCACATTTTGTAGCTTGTACTTTGGTAGGTATATATAGTTAATGGGGACTTATTGGAATAAAACCTGACTTTATTTTAGAGTCGACTTTATTTTGACACATTCACACAGAAAACTAACATCTGACCTCTTAAAATTGACATACGAAAGCAAAATTTAATAATACAGTCGCTTGTTAACTCGCGGATAGAAAAACGCTAAATGCAATGGACTGTATAAAATTAATTAATGATATCGCGCGCAAACATAAATATATTGACATGAAATTACGAAATAGTCAAACGTCCATAGGTAAAATATTTGTGCCACACAACGATAATCAGAGACAAATGCACTCACCAGTTTTGCAGCCACTTTCTCCTCGTTCCAAGGGGCCCCTGAATGGATCTAATGATGTCACCACGTAGCTGAAGGGCTGAAGTTTCTAGTTCTATGCTTCAGTACACAAAAATCGAGCACTTTCAGGTGTAGAAATTTGATATAGTTGGAGAACGAAATTAACACGCCATTTTCTCTAGGCGATTGACAAGGATCTCCCTGGTTGTTGATGCGCATGTCCAAATACGCGAAATGCGCTTTGCCCTTCATACAATTGTGTAGTTTTAGAAATATATAAACAACCGCGAAATTTAGCGGTAGCTAATATAACTGCCCTCCAAAACACACAATTTTAGAATCTCAACCGGACAGATATAGATATAAGAAAAAGAATCGACCGATAAATATAAATGACTGAAAACAGATAAGTATCGTAAGTTTATTTAGAGATAACGAAATCCCGAAAAAGGCAAAACAAATAAACAAAAAATTCAAAAAAAATTAAAAAAAAAAAAAAACCTATTGTAATACCCGGTAAAAGGTAGAAAATTAAAATTACTTTTAATTTGGCAAGAGGCACAGTTTTACAACTGGCCGCTTATAAACACCGGTAACCGTTTGTACCGTCGCAACACGCACCTGACCGTCCCCGCCGGGATGCAGTTCGATGACCCGACCGACCGGCCATTTCAAAGGCGATTGAATGTGATCACTTGTTATGATAACCAAATCATTTAATTTGATATTTGGGGACGAATCAGCCCACTTGTGTCGCTGTTGTAGCGTATGCAAATACTCTATAGAATACCGTTTCCAAAAATCATTATGTAGTTTTTGGATTAGTTGCCATCTCGAGAGCCGATTTAGGGGAACCTCGGACAAATCTGACTCCGGAATTTCTGAATTAAGGGGTTCAAGTGTCAAAAAATGCCCAGGGGTAAGAGGTTGAAGATCGTGTGGGTCTGAAGAGGCAGGAGATAAAGGGCGACTATTAAGTACGGCTTCTATGCGACAGGTAAGGGTGGACATCTCCATGGTAGACAACTTCTGGTCGCCGACAACCCGTACAAAGTGAGTTTTAAAACTTTTGACGCCAGCTTCTGCCAGGCCATTGAAATGTGGACTGAGAGGAGGTCCCAGATGCCAACGAATAGAAAGTCTGGTGGCAGCACTTCTTGCGTAATTCAGTAATTGGTTACGAAACCCTATAAAATTACTGCCTTGATCTGACCAGCATTGCGTCACGCTTCCAAGTCTGGAAATGAATCGATGGAATGCACCTACGAACCCTTCGGTGGACAGTTCCATGGTTAATTCCAAATGCACGCAATGTGTGGCCGTACAGACAAACACACAGACATACGATTTGAAAGCTTTACAACCACGGTAACGATGAGGAATCACAAAGAAAGGTCCACAAAAGTCGATAGCTACACTCGAAAAAGGTTTAAGTTGATTGATTCGGATGAGCGGGAAGTGAACTCATTATGGGCGGTCTATAGGGTTTAGGGTTGATTCTAAAACATTGCAAGCACTTGGATATGGTTCTTTGAATTGCCCGTCTGGCAGATAATATCCAAAATTGCTGTAAAAGCAGATTATGTAATGTTTTAAACCCAGGATGAAGATATTGTCGATGAGCGGACTCGATAAGAAGAGTAGTTAAACGATGGTCACTCGAAAGTAAGACGGGGTGTTTTGCAGAATAAGACAAAAGGTCAGATTTTTGTAATCTGCCACCGACTCTAATGATATTATTCTCATCAAGAAAAGGTGAAAGTTTTCGCAAAGGTTTCGGTATTGGTTTATCCTTAGATAACGCGGAAAAAAGCTCAGAAAAACAAGAACCTTGAACGCGTTTGATAAGAAGGTGTAACGAACTTTGCATCTCACCGGTGGTAGGAAAAACAATATTCTCAAAAATAACTTTTTGGTCCGGCGGCTTAGTGGGTTTTTGATAGGAATGGTTTTGAAAAAGGTTAACTATTCGAAGGACATAACAAATGATACGTTGAATTTTGGATATAGATGAATATTTGATAAGAAGCTGATCTAAGAAGTTGACATCAATTATCGCATTGCAACAGACTTTTGGCTTATCCTCCAGATTAATATCTCCGAAATCAATCGGCATTTTTGATTTATGAAAATCGGGCCATTTGTTTTCGGGAGACCACAAAAACGACGGTGCGTTCCACCACATGTCATGTGACATGAGCTGTGAAGGGGTGGCCCCTCGTGACGCAATATCGGCTGCATTCAAAGCAGAAGGAATGTAGCGCCACGAGTTTGAGGGAATGATTTCTTGGATTCTACTGACTCGATTTCCAACAAAGGTTTGCCAGCGATTAGGAGGGGATGAAAGCCAGTGCAATACGACTTGCGAATCGCAGAAAGTAACGATATTTGTAAAAGTTATTTTTCCTTCATAGCTAGATAAAACGAAGTCAATTAATTCGCTTAAAAGAAATGCGCCTAGGAGTTCTAGCCTAGCCAAAGTTTGTGACTTTATAGGCGCGACCCTAGATTTTGCAGATATGAGAGAAACAGATGTATTATTTTCCTCTTCTACACGAAAATATACGACGCCCGCGTAGCCTCGAATTGAAGCGTCACAGAAGCCGATGATTTGACAGGTATTGGTTTTTGACAGTTTGATTTGTCGGGGTAATTGAAAATTGGAAAGAAGCGGGAATTCAGAACGAAGTTTGTTCCAAGAGTCGATGATAGAAGAATCTGGTTCTTCGTCCCAGCCTATTTTCGATATCCACAACTGTTGCAAAATAAATTTTGCTTGTAGCAACAAGGGACAAAGAAAACCTAAGGGATCGAAGATTGTTCCTATGATAGATAAAATAGAACGTTTGGTTGGGGGTTTGTCCTTCATTCGGCATTGATAAGAAAAAATGTCGTTTTTTGGATGCCATTGAAGTCCTAAAACTTTGATAAAGTGGGGTTCCTCCTTGTCGAAAGAGAGAGGCATTTGACGATCGGACTCTGGCAATGTTGCCAATAACTCAGGACAATTGCTTGCCCATTTTTTAAGTTCAAATCCTCCCGACTTCAACAAATCATTGAGTTCTGTTTGAAGGGAGAGAGCTTCAGAAAGCGAAGGGCTAGTTCCCAAGATATCGTCGATATAGATTGACGTTTTTAGAACAGTACTAGCCATAGGAAAACCTTCCTTTTCTCTCTCTGCCAGCTCATTTAAGGTACGCATGGCTAGAAAAGGTGAGCATGTCATGCCAAAAGTGACAGTAGAAAGTTCCCACACTGAAAGTGGGTCCTGTGGAGAAAACCTCCACAATATCCTTTGATAAGGACGGTGATAAGGATTGATAAGGACTTGACGGAACATCTGATGTCAGCAATGTAGGCAATAGGATTAAGACGAAACGTAAGGAGTAAAGAAGCAATATCCTTTTGAAGTTTCGGTCCAGATAACAATGTGTTATTGAGACTAATATTTTTTGGGGTGACTGCCGAACAATCCCAGACTACCCTTAATTTTGTACTTAAGCTTTGCGGCTTTAATACGCAATGATGTGCTAAAAAACACGACACGTCGACCTTTGGTTGACTAGATAAAACTAAACTCATATGATTAGAATGGATATAGTCTTGCATGAAACTTGAATAGGCAATGTACAGATCAGGATTTTTGATTAATCTATTTTCTAGAAGTAAAAATCTACGATAAGCTTGCGGATAAGTATTTCCTAGGTCAGGGTTTATTTTGTCTTTAAACGGAAGATCTACCATGAATCTACCGCTCGGTTGCCGTACTACACGAGCAGTAAAAATTGATTCTGCCTGTTTTTCTTCCTTTGATAAGATTTGTTTTTTAGGCAAATGTTCGATTTCCCAAAACCTAGGGAGAATGACCTCTAAAGGAGGTGAATGACTCGTTAAAAAACAACTGGTTCGTTCCGTAAGACTACCTACTTCGTCAACCTTTCCCATGACGACCCAGCCAAAGATAGTTTCAAGGGCTGAAGGCTGCCCTACCTGTCCAAGAACCCTGCCCTCCTTGAATATCTGTGCGAATAGCTCGCAGCCAATAACCAGGTCCACAGGTCTAGATTTGAAATAAGATGGGTCGGCAAGTTTAAGGTTTTGCAAGTGTTTCCACTGATTATCGTTCAAAGAGAATGTAGGCATATTGGAACATAGTTGTGGAACAACAATTGCTTCGAAATTAAGTAAAGTAGTGACTTGTCCTTGTGGCTTAATGTGACATTGAACGAGCCCTTTGGAAGTAAAAGAAGACATCTGATTTAATCCGAATATTTCAGTGGTGTAACTTCGCCTAGGAAGATTAAGACGCTGAATACACTTTTCACTGATGAATCCTGTCTGTGATCCAGAATCAAGCAGTGCCCTTACAGGTTGAAAATTTCCGCAACCGTCCATAACATCTATTATGGCGGTGCATAAAAGAAAGGTACCTGAAGGTCCTGAGGCATTTAATGACACATGAAGATTATTGACAGGTGGTGTGTGAATGACAGGACTAGTATCTTGGCTTCCAGACTCTTGATTAGTTTCTAAGATATGAGTTAAAGTGTGGTGCCTTTTACTATTGCAAGTCCTGCATGAATATTTTGATTTGCACGTATCTACATCATGCAAGGGATGAAAACACGCTAGACATAATTTTTTCTGTTTGACGAAAGATAGGCGATCGATAGGTGAGAGATCAAGAAATGTTTGACATTTCGAAAGCACGTGACCTTGATTACACCGGAAACATTTTATTCCCGTACTTGAATTAGTTGAGGTGCCAGCCAGTCCTATAAAAGGCGAATTGGATGATTTATAGGTAGGCTTTTGCCCAAACTGACTTCGCATAGAATTTGAATTTTGATAGGTAGGCTTTTGCCCAGACTGATTTTGCATAGAATTTGATTTTTGATAGATAGGCACCTTTTTGGGTGCTGTTGATTGAGGAAGTGATTCCAAAACTTTACATCTTTTTTCTAGAAATTGAAAAAGTGACTGAAAAGTGGGAATTTCGGTATTAGTATTGGCGTGACTCATTTCGAAATTTGAACGCGTTGGAATATCCAATTTTTCTAATAAAATGAAAAAAATAATAAAGTCCCAACTGTCAACGTCAAAGCTAAGTGATTTTAAAATTTCTAGGGATTCAGAAAAGGTGTCAATTAAATTACGTAATTCTTTAGCTGACTCGTTTTTTAAGATGGAGTTCATAATTGAGCTTAAAGCATCATTTGCGAGGTCTCGCTTGTTTTGATATCTATTGACTAATTTGTCGTAAGCAATTTTATAATTTTGATCAGATAAGCTAATCCCTGATATCAATTTTAAAGGCTCCTCCTCGATATGAAAATAAATATTGAAGTTTTCGAACGTTACTTAGACTTTGATTTTGATCTATAATGTTATTAAAAAGATCGAAAAAGCTTGGCCATAATTTTTTATCACCTCGAAATATGGGAATACCTAACTCTTTGAGTTTTGGAGTTTCGTTTTGTCGAACATATGATCCCGAAAAGGATGGGGCCTCAACCGGAAATATTTTAGAGTAAACCCCCTTACACGCATAAAAATATTTACGAGCTTCTGAAAGGATCGCATCCTGTGTTTTAAACTCCTCATCGTCCGAGTCGTCTATCAACATAATGACGTCATTATGCGCCAGCATGCATTTATCGAAGGTTTCATCCAAATCGGAATACCTTACTTGAAACTCGTTTCTCGCTCTTTCATCCTTTTCCGCGGTCTGTGACAACACATAACACTCGGTGATCGCAGATAAAAAACCCTTGCGTTTTTGCGCGGCTTTTTTGACAGACATGATTTTACCTTTGAAATGACGAAATTGTCGGTAAATATACAATTAACGCTAAATTAATGCTTCTGAAATAGAAAAATGACGAATTGTCGAAAATATGCACTAATTTATCGCAATTGATGAAAATTGTTTTAAATATCGAAATGATATGGTACACACCTATCACACTGAACGTTTCTTTTGTTTGTTTTGATTCCTACTCGCTTTGTTTACTGAATCGACCACGCGCTAGACACGTGCCCTGCACCGCACCACACCGACGACTTTCTCGACTCGACGTTTCAAATACGATGCGAAAAAATTCAAGGCCGCCTGTTATTATTCGGCTTGCAAATAATTATTAATACCGCGAACCAACATAAATATATTGATATGAAATTACGAAATAATCAAACGTCCATAGGTAAAATATTTGTACCACACAACGATAATCAGAGACAAATGCACTCACCAGTTTTGCAGCCACTTTCTCCTTGTTCCAAGGGGCCCCTGAATGGATCTAATGATGTCACCACATAGCTGAACGGCTGAAGTTTCTAGTTCTATGCTTCAGTACACAAAAATCGAGCACTTTCAGGTGTAGAAATTTGATATAGTTGGAGAACGAAATTAACACGCCATTTTCTCTAGGCGATTGACAAGGATCTCCCTGGTTGTTGATGCGCATGTCCAAATCCGCGAAATGCGCTTTGCCCTTCATACAATTGTGTGGTTTTAGAAATATATAAACAACCGCGAAATTTAGCGGGAGCTAACAGTCGCTAACTTCCATTTAATAAATACCGACACTAATAAATCCGGTTTTTAAATACACAAAGGCCGAATTTTGAACCAAAGCAGCTGGTTTTTATATGTAAATCTGTCACCGTAGGGTCGATTTTAAAATAAGGTGAGGTTTTATTCCAATAAGTGTCTAATAACCTTAATGTCGATGCCTTAAAGCGAAGTCGTTTGTTCTTTCGCCAAATCTGGTGTAAATTTTCACATTCGGTATTATTCCTCTTCTTTTAACTTTTAGTTCATATGTCACCGGGATTTGCTGCGATCAGGGTAAACCCTTATGTTTCTATTCTTATCCAATATGAACCCTATGGTCAGTATAACTTTTTCCCATGTCATATACCTACACGATTCGTAGTCCCGTAGTAATAAAAATTAAGAGGCTCTTGCAAAAAATCAACAGATACTGCAGATGTTGCACTATTTTTTTTTTTTAATATTTTTGTATTTACGTGGCTTAAAATTTTAATTTTTTGGCTTATTCACTGTTTTTTTAATTTTCTCAGACAAATGTAAATTTAATGCAATTTTATGGTATATTTTTATCTCAGGTGATGTAAACTAGAAATGTGTGTGTGAACGAAACTTTTATTGCAAACAAGAATTACGGCGGCGCGCGAGTTGTCTCAGCGGTAAGTAGACCTGGTGAGTAATCGGGTCGACAGCGATTTCGCCCGGCGGCGAATCGGTAACGGCGAGTTGGTGGCGGGGAATTGTCCTAGAGCCTGACCAGAAGGTGTCTTCTGTATGTCAAAACTAAATAAATTTTTGGATTTGGGGGGAAAATTTATTAAAGGTGCTTTGTGTCGTTTTTCAAAAGCTACAATTTGCAATGAAATTACCGGGCTATGAGCTTCTAATAAAACATTAAAAAGGTTGTCGGATGTTTTATTGAGCACATTTTCATCTCGCAAATGGGAGCCGCTTTGCTTTTAGTAAATATAGTTACACCTCTGCTTTTTATGCTGTTTATAGCTGGGCCAGTCTGGGGAACAAATTAAATTTTAAATCAAAAAGGCAGCTTGATTGCATAAAAAATGTTAAAAAAAAACCGCGCGCCACTCAATGGCGGATTCAGATAACAAAAATAAATTATAATTATCAAGACGTGTTCCAGACGGGGATCATTCGTATCCTTGTGATCGACGTTGGAGACAGTGAAAACCAGTTTTAATTCTGATTCATTTTTGCTTATTACAAGCTTAAAAAATGCAAAAGCTAAAGTAAAAAAAATGCAATAGCTAAAGTATTTTAAAATATTTTATTGTTGATGTCTTCTAATTATCATTCATGATCCCTAACTATTAAACTCCAAAAACTCTTTAGTTGCCGGGTGGTAATACCTCACGAATTAATAAGAACTTATTTATTCGTGTTAACATAACAATATTGGTTTTGTGTTTTAAATAATTTCACTTGAGTTTGCTAGTCAAGTTTAGAAAAACATTTCCAAACTAGTAAGAACCTTTTTTTCTTTTGATTTCACTCCGTTTTTAAAGGATTTGTAAAATATTTAAGTTTAAAAGTAGTAAAATATGCGGAATATTGTTCTACACGTTTGCAATGCCTTCCATCAGCCTTCCAAAGCTCAGCTCTCTAGCGTTTCCGGAAGTTGGCAATTTTACTTTTACATAACTTTACATTTAAAGGGGAGGAAAGTAAATTAAAATTTTGGTATTTTTGAATTTTTACCTTCCTAGCCCGCACAGCAATGGCTAGAGAAGGTACTGTTTGTAAAAATTTATAAAAAGCTAACTTTTTAACGGAGCGTCGCATCAATATGCGGTTTTCAGAATATTGTAGCGCATTTTTTTTCAAAAATTTTTGTTATAACCAAAAACTTGGTAGGAGCTTTCGTTTCAGAGATATTCACAAAAAACTGTTTTTAAGGTTCATAAAGCATGAAGTTTACTTGGAGTGTGCTAATTAAGGACACTCATCGTAAAGGCAAGCTTTATAGGAAGCGAAGGTAACGTCAGGCTTTCTATTTTTTGATTATTATTTTTGACATGTTTTCCTCGGTTTCGCATTGGCGGTTCTTTTTTATTTTGAAGATGTTGGTTTACACAGTTTGAAGGTATCTAAACTATATATATCTATGTAATTAGAATTAAAAAGTTATGCTGCAAACTTGAAACTGTATCATTATTAAATAGATCTTATAGACTGTGTTAAAACCACATTTTTAAAATATCAACGAGCCGCCAATGCGAAACCGAGGAAAACATGTCAAAAATTATAACCAAAAAATAGAAAACCAGAGTTAGGCTTCGCTACCTGTAAAGCTTGCTTGACGATGAGTGACCTTTGTGCCAATGGGTTAGGAAGGTATCAGATCCGTGATTGATTAATTTATTTTCTATAGTTTTATTATAGTGCCTATCAATCTTCCAAAGCTCAGCTCTCTAGGGTTTCTGGAAGTGGGAAATGTTACTTTTACATAAATTTACATGTATAGGGGAGGGGTGTAAATTATAATTTTGGGGTTTTTTGATTTTTTCCAAGGGTTTGGTCATAATTTCTATCAGTGGTCCAAATTTCAGCTTTGTAGCATGTCTGGAAGTACAATAGAATTTTGGGGATCTATACATGAGTGAGTGAGTAAGTAATTGGCAATTTCGACGTTTTTTGAAATTTCGTAGCTACTTTACTAATTAATGGAAGACCATGAAACTTGGGGGGGTTGTTAACTCTATAAAGATCTACGACTGTGCAGCAAAGTTTGTTTTGTAGACAAATATGGGCTGGAATGTGTCAAGAAAAGATGGTACAGCAGCTCCGCGAACTCGGCGGGGCACTGCCGTGCTCTCAGATACACTTTGTGATTTCGTACTCCGTAGTTTTGAATAATGTTGTACCTAACTCGTGCGGAAATTATCTACCGCACTAACGGCTTGCCCGAACTCTGATGGTGCGTCGGTCGTTCGGGCAAACTCATTTCCGTGCGGTAAAGTATCACTTTTAGCACTTTATAGGTAAATAATTATTACCTACTCGCGTGCGGTATAGTAATTACTTTACCGCAAGATATTTGTTTACATCTAAATTTTATCTAATTTGACATGTTTTTATATAAACTACATTACTTTTTTTGAAAGAAAACTACCCATAGGTCAAATATTGTACCTAACACATGCGGAAAGTGTATTTAGCACCCTTAGCGGCCTGATCGAACTCCGCGTGCTGGAAAGTTAGCCCGTACATAACGAGCGAGGTATGTATATGAACATAAGTTGTGTAACTATTAATATATAAATAGTTTAATACGTTTCTTGTGTAGGAGAGAGTTATGGTCACTGCGTCTCTGGAGACGCCAGGCTTCCAGGATACAGTGACCCTAGGAGAGAGTAGCTTTCTAGCGCCATTTTTTGATGAAATAAGTAGATTATAAAAAAAGGTACCAAATTTTACAGGGAAGTCATTTTAAAGATTTTTGTTTCATGTTACTACAAAAATAACTATTATAACATTATTTTTATATTTTTGAGCTTGATTTTTGCCTAGTCAACAATAATGTTTGGACAAATTTCATCTCAAAACCTCTATAAAGGGAGGCAAGTAATAGGATACTAGAGTACATAATAAGTGACAAAATTCTTCTATTCTAAATTTCTATAAATTCTATTATACACGCTAAGGCTAATTCTTATTAGCTCTCTTGAAATAATTACCTAATTTAAAAACTTTGGAATATCACGCACCTTGACAGCCTGAAATTTTTCATGTACTTTTTAACAATTTCCTGCGTTTTTTTTCTTCAAAAACACATACGCACTTGGAAAAAATTTTCAGCAACTCAGCTTTATAATGAAGCCGCACGGAGGAGTAAAACCGGTTAAAAGTAAAAATTACTATGATACTCAAAACTACCTTCTAACCATTTTTTGTTCTAGTCCAATAACCTATCTAGCAAGCCGCCCCCATGAAACTTCCCCCTCTACTTGCATCGTGTCGTAAGATTAGTCTTCATGAATATTGGAGTCACAAGCCTTTGTTCTCGACCTTTGTTTTGAGGTGTTAGTTAGTGTTGTTATTGTGTTTTCGTGTGACTCATATTAGAAAAACCAATTATTGAAAATGGAAACAGAAGGTTTAAACCATATTTTAAAACGTGGTTTAAGTCCTTTGTTATTAAATATTTGAAAATGCCCTAATTGAGTATTTATATTTGCTTAATTTTTAACTTATCAAAGTGTTTTACTTGCCTGCCTTGTCCTGCCGAGCTACATTTCTTTAACAGGCATGTTGTTTAGGCTTATGTTAATCATAGTTCACAAAAAAATTGGCCGCCTGCGTCCGCCATTTTGGCTTATATGCATTCAAAGCAGTGATATGCGTGTAAAAAAAAGATGTAAAATATGATTTTTTTTACGTAGTATAAAGACTTATTTTTTTAAGATATAAATTTCTTCTATTTGGTATAAAAACAAACAAAAAAGCAATTAAAGCAATAAAACTCAAAAAATATGTATTTTTTGGCTATTTGATGAAACTGTGGAACAACTAAAAGTAAAAAAAATATTTATTTAATAATTTTTTAGTGTACATTTATAGTTGTAGCCTTCCAATAAAAATTATTTCCTAAACTTAAATGCATTAAATAATTTTCCAACCATTTTTTGATTTTGTAAAAAATTTTGTGTACGTCTATAAAATAAAATCGTATAAAACGGTAAACAATAATTTTAAAAAGTAATATTATCTCAAAAAATTAACAACATGAACAGGGGCGGATCTAGGAAGTTCATTTGGGGGGGGGGGAATATCAATAGCTAGTCTTCAAAAAAAATTATGTATAAGACGAAGGGGTATTGTTTGTGTAAAAACTGATTTTAATTTTATATGTTTGGATTTGGGAGGAAAAATTTCCCCTTTACCGCCGGGAGATCCGCGCCTGTCATAAAAACATTAAATAACTTCAATATATATATATATATATATATATATGGTTATTTTTATCACCTCACTCCATTTGATCCATGACATGTGACACCCTGTATAAATGTATTTTTAAGAATAAACAAAAAAAAATTTTTCTAATAGTTTAAGTGAGGTCACACGTGATGCTGCAAAAGTTTGACAGTTCTTAAAAAGAACTGTTAAATAATTTAGGAACACTAGTCTGATCTAGTTCCCTTGCTACTTACCGGCAGCCAATCAAACGCTTTTTTTTTATTTACAAAGAGGGACAAGCTAAGTTAATAGAAGTTAATAATTTTTTGTTATGCTAAATAATTTTTTCTATAAGCGTGCGGAAAAGTCCACTTTTCCGCACGCATTTTAGTGTGGAAAGTGCCACTTTTCCGCACTAGTGCGGAAAAATATTTTAGTAAATTTGTTACGATTTTGAGGTGTTCTATAACATTTAGACCGTTCAAAATACATTTGTATCTTTCCTAGCACACGAAATATCCTAAAAATATTCAAATTGACTAAAGTTCTGCTATATTTTCAATATTTTCGATAAAATAAAGTTTTCAGTAAAATAGGTTCAAATTATAAGTTTTAAACCTCCCCGGTATAAATATCGTCATTGTCAATGTCAAACAACAATGAACACTAGTGGTTTTAGATTTGGCATCTTAAATCACCATAGCAACAAAGTACAAACAAACTGTCAAAACAAAGCCAATTTTTTTCAAACAAAAAAATCAGATTTTCAATGGATTCTTCGGACGAAGATCTACCCCAGTCAGTTCTAGAAGCCGCTAGAATGTGAATAATAATAATTGATTTGATTTAAACGTTTTGAATATAAATAATTTTCTGATTAATTTATAGTTTTTTCCTCACGCTTATAGAAAAAATAGTGTACCTAACTCGTGCGTAAAGTGTCTTTCCCGCACGCGATTGCAGATGGCCAAACGACGCGATAGCGGAGTTTGGCCAGCAATTCAAGGAAAAGAGGCACTTTCCGCACTAGTTAGGTAAACTACTATATTATATTAGAGTACAAATTATAAAGGCGGATTTCGAAATTTCACAAAATTTTACAAGAACTGACATAATTAAACCATACTTTTGTTCTTGGAATAAAACCCTCTTACTTTTAAGCTTTCTGTTTATGTTCATCAGTACTTTTAGGACAAATGTCATGACAACGCAATTGTTTTTAATTTTACATATAAATGTCAACGAATCGCTAACTTAATGTTATTTTTTATTAATTGCTTTTAGCTAGCTACCTTTCAAAAGGTTAAAACAGTAGCTATTAAGATGTTATTCTTACATCTTATCCAGTGGCGCACCCAGGAATGTGTCTTGGGGGGGGGGCGAGGCCTCTTGGGGGCCGACAGCTCAAAAGAGCGCAAAAAAACAAAAAAAAAAGGTCATCATGTAAAAGGGCGCCCGTCCAAAATCGTGCGACCAAAAAAAAAAAGAAGGTCATCATGTCTTTAGCGGGGACGCGACGAACTACGCCGCTGTTTGGGGGGGGGGGGGCCCGAAGCCTCATGATGTCAAATTTTAAGCTATTGTTTGTGTTTTATCATGAAATATGTAGAAAATATGTAAAAAATTTTAGACTTGGGGGGCCCCCCCTGGGTGCGCCCATGTCTTATCCAAATTTTACAAGTGATGTGTTCTTCTAAACGTCAAAGACGTTGTTTTCTAGTGAATATTTCAAATCATATTATTGACGTACATAAACTTTTGGCAAGTGGGTATAAAATAGTTACATTTTAATGCATGCGCCATCATGAATTTTAACAAAACTACAAATTTAAGACACAGAATGTGTAGTTAAACGTGGAAACTTCTTGCAATGTTCATGACCGTAGAAACTGAATAGACTTTGATAAATCCGCAAAAGAACAAAAACAACCGTTTTTAAGGTACAAAGGTGGAGGCACTAAATACATTGTTTACCGGGATGCGTCAGATGAGCTGAATTTAAGATAGATATAAAAAAAAAATTAGGGGGGTCATAGATCTCGTTTTCGAGCTATACTTATTTAAATGCGCGCCATTGAAATTGGAAAAATTAGGGTTTTTTGTAGTTTTTTTGCTATAACTTATCGTCAAATAAAAAAAAAATCGATATTAGCTTTGTTATATTGCAAGAATATACAGAGTCCAATAAAATAAGACTAATATCGGTTTCTTATTTTTATTTGACGATAACTTATTACAAAAAAAAAACAAAAAGTCACGTTTTTCCATATTTTATTGGCGCGCGTTTAAATACGTATAGCTCGAAAACGAATCCTATGACCCCCAATTTTTTTTGGAAAAAATATCAGGAACGTCTAGCCGTCAAAATATCTTAAATTTAGTGCCTTCTCCTTTATGAATTCTTAACCAATTTTTTCAGTTCCTCTTTGCACACGGCAAAGACGTGACTTTTTGGCCAATGTTTATAGTCGATTACAGTGGGGCACAAAAAATTTTACGAGGGGCTGAGAAATGACGCGTCTTAATTATTAATTTTGTCGTATAGTCTTAAGCCTTAACTTTCAATAGATACCAAAATCACAAAAATCCAAAAGAAAACTACCGCTAAAAAAAATACGTTTTTTTTGCCCACCTTATATACAGGGTGTCCCGAAATTAGACGTCAATATTTTAACCGCAAATTCTACGTTCCAAAATAGAGTTAAAAGTTTACACAATCTAGAGTCAAAATTGCTCCGTTTCCGAGATATAGGGTGTTAAAATTAAAAAATAAAAATTGCTTTTTTTAAATATTACGAACAGTTTTAAATGGATTATTTTTAAAATTGTGTTTTGGAATTTTGAAATGTAAAACTCAAATATTGGCACTTTTTTACTGGGACTGTTAAAGTGCGATTCACACTGCACTTCTGATTATATAAAATTACTTTTTGTAAAAAAGATAATTTTTAAGGCATTTTAAAGCAAAAAAAGGTACTCTTGTTACAATCCACTAAAGTAAGCGATTTTCCAGATTTTTCGTTTTTAATGTTAAATGCAGCATCGAAGTAATTCAATTATTTTAAATAAAAAAAATAAAAAACTAAAAAATTCAAAATAATAAAAAATAATAAGTTAATAATATTTTAGAATAATAGCTACATTGGGCTTAACTAATTCATAGAGCAAATTTCGTCCTAAAATGTAACAAATTTTTTCAAACTATTTTGAATTTGCCGGTGCGAAATCCAACACTGAAAACCGAAATATATCTGGACAAAAACGGCTAACTTCAGTGGATGTAGTACCTCTTTAGCTTAAACTTGTTCAGGAAATTACTTTTTTACCAAAAAAAGTTAATAAGTACACTGATAAAAAAGTTATGCTAATTTTAAACCATCAAAAGTACAGTATGAAGCGCTCTCTAACGGCCATAATACTTAAAAAATTCAATTTTTATTGTTTAACTTTAACACCCTGTATCTCGGAAACAAAGCAATTTTGGATCCTAGTTTTAATGAACTTTTATATCTGTTTTGGGAATTACTCGAGGAAAACATTGACGTTTAATTTCAGGAAACCCTGTATGCATATACATTTTGTATCACACAGAACAGGAAAAAATGTGTTATTTGAATGTTGAAATTTTTTTGTTGTCCAGAAAAGCATACCTTTTTAAAATCACGCACCCAGACTCCACATTATGCCGGCACGACGCCGGTAAAATTAGTCGACGTAACGGTTAGACGGCGAAGCAGCTGATAACGGTGGCAACAATAACGGTTTCGCCCGAACATCGCGATTGCGAGACGGCAACTGTTGTGGACATTACGCCAGATTGTTTCGCGCCACCGAACAGATTCTTTGCGCTTCTCCGCCGAGTATAGAGTTCGAGGGATGCCACTTAAGAACTGTTCATGCTTAAATTAAAGTTTTTATATCTGTAAATTTTTTAAAGTTTAACCTACTACGTGCTACCTTTTACACCAGTATTTACAAAGATTTTAAAACTTAGCACTTAGGCCAGGGTATATATCCTAAGTCTATAGATTTGATCCCGACGGGTTTAAGTGTATTTTTCTAAAACCTAAAGGTCAATAAAATTATTATTAGAAATAAAGAAAAACCAAATCAACATTTTCTAGAGGTATGTAATTTTTTTTTTAAACTTCCTCCGTGCAACAATAGTTATAAAGTGTAGTACTACCCTTGAGGTGTGGTTTAAAGTTCGAAAAACTTTAGAAATAATCTATGACCGATAAAAATTTATATACAAAAATTTTCAAAACTAAATAAAACATAACTAATTTAATACTATCTCTGTAAATACATTACACTCTTAAATACGAATAAATGAAATATTATCAAAATTACATTATATAAGATTCATTTTTCATTAACACTACCAAATAACAATTAAACTTGTCCAAATAATAACTTTACATATAAAATATAGCGGAGAGATGCTTGATTGGTGTACACTGATTTACTCCGATTTAATTCGACATATCCTAGTGACGCTTGGAGGTTTATATACGGCTCCATTTTTAAACCAAATTATTTTTTATTTATTTGTAACTTTTATGTAGGTACACGGTAAAAAAAAATTGTCTTAGATAAAAGCAAATTGCTTTGAAGTAAAATAATTTGTGCTTTCCTATTTACCAAGAGAATATTTTCTTAATATAGCACAAAAAATGTCTTGCCTCTTTATTTTAATGTGAAACAGAAATTGTTTTATTATAAATTGGAACTGAAATAATCAAAGGCACAGTTTTCTCTGCAAGCAAAATGTTACATAATGAAGACAATTTGCTTTGTTACAATATATACTGGAGTATACTGAAACAAAACAATTAAAGAAGAAAAATAAAGTCTCATTTCAAGATTAAACGCTGCTTTGAACTAAAAAAAAAATATTTTAATTTAAAACAAATTGCTGTTTTAGGTAAAACAATTTATTTAAGAAAAGAACGTCTTTTCATTGTACACAAATTTTTTTACGGTGTAGATTTAATATGATTGCTATAACCAAAAAAGTGGCCAATATTGCATGGTATAAATATATTTATAAATATTTAAAGCTATTGCCTTCAAGGCAAAAAAGTGAGGAGTTAAACTTTCAACCAAAATGTAGACCTGTCAGGATCAAGTTTATTAACTTAGTTCTTAGCACCCTTTAGTAAATGCTGCGGTTTTATATAAAGGTGTTTTTTTAAATGGCAAAATTCGACTATTTTGCCTCAAAACATAAAAATTAAAGATTTTATCAGTATAGTAAAAGCCTTCATTTTACGAACTAGCCAAAGGTCCCCCTAATCGTTATTTACTGTTTTTGATTATGAATCAGTTTTTTGAGAACATGTCTTCTTTTTGTAATCGTTTGAAAATAATGAATGAGAATTTAGTCTTCCGCAATTGTTTAAAATAAAGTTGAATCCTTATTATAGTGCCGATTTTTTTAAAGAAACGTGAGAGAAATAGCCAAAAAACATAAATGAAAATTAATACTATTTGGATCATTTTTGAATTTTTGTTGCCTACCTGAACCAGGCATTGAGAATCTGGTTAAAAAATGTATGTATTTAACTTCTTGATATCTAGTAAATCCGATAAAATATAAATATATTTACAAAAATATTAACAAAGGTACTATAAAAGACAATCGGTTAATTCAGGAATTTCGGACAATTACATATTGGTTTCGGACAACTGTAATATAATGTAATGTAATATATTTATTTCTTTAAAAATACCCATGTAGCAAGCCGGGTATATTCATATATCTCGTATATACTCCCGATAGTCAGAAAAGAATATTTTCTTTGCATATTCTATGCACATACATGGAATGTACGAAAATATTATTAATATGTGAAGTTTTTTCTAAATATTGCATTTATGTACTTTACAAGTATATCCTTTTGCTATATTCTAAAATGAATTTCATAGAATATTCTTTACTTTATACTTTAAATATTCTTTTGGTATATTCTAAAAAAACGAATATTCCAGAATATGGTTTTAGTTTATACTTGTAATATTATTTTGGTATATTCTAAAAAGAACATTCTAGAATATGATTTTAGTTTGTTTCCGATATTGTTCTTTTGGCATATTTTAAAATGAATATAAAAGTATACTTCTAGATTAGGTCGAATATATTCTTTTAGTATATTCTAAAAATAATATTTAGATTATCATTTTAGTTTATACTTGACATATTCTTTTGATATATTCTAAAAAGAGCTTTTAAGAATATAGTTTTAGTTTATACCTAAAATAATCTTTTGGTATATTCTAAAATGAATATTTCAAAATATAGTTTTAGTTTATACCTATAATATTATTTTGGTATATTCTAAAAAGAACATTCTAGAATATGATTTTAGTTTGTTTCCGATATGTTCTTTTGGCATATTCTAAAATGAATATAAAAGCAAATACTTCTAGAGTAAGCCGAATATATTCTTTTAGTATATTCTAAAAATAATATTTGGAATATAATTTTAGTTTGTTTCCGATATGTTCTTTTGGCATATTCTAAAATGAATAGAAGAATATATGCTTCTAGATTAGGTCTAATATATTCTTTTAGTATATTCTAAAAATGATATTTAGATCATGATTTTAGTTTATACTTGATATATTCTTTTGGTATATTCTAAAAAGAATTTTACAGAATATAGTTTTAGTTTATACCTAAAATAATCTTTTGGTATATTCTAAAAAGAGTATTCTACAATATGATTTTAGTTTGTTTCCGATATGTTCTTTTGGCATATTCTAAAATGAATATAAGAGTATATACTTCTAGATTAGGTCTGATATATACTTTTGGTATATTCTGAAAAGAATATTTAGAATACGATTTTAGTTTATACCAGTATATTCTAAAATAAATATTAGAGTTTAGTTTTGTTCCGGTATAATCTTTTGGAATATTCTTATATGAATATTAGAGAATATATTTTTATTTTAAGCCTGACATATACTATTAGTACATTTTTATACTATATATATTCTAGAATATAATATCAGTTTATTTCCGGTACATTTTTTCGTATATTCTAAAATACATATTAGAGAATAATAAAATATTTGAGTATATTCTAAAATTAATATTCTAGAATATTATTTTAGTTTATTTCTGGTATATTCTTTTGGCATATGAATAAGCTTTTGGCTTCCAAGCATCCAACGACAGGTGTTACTAAATAACTTACCAACTAGATGGCGCGACAATATTTAATTTATCGACAAATGTAGTAATTTATTTACACATAAATTACCTTAAATATTAAATCAAGACTAACCTCGAGGTTTCGAGGTAAAGTTGGAGCCTCCAACTAGGAGGATCACCTCATAAGTGGGAATGACCCGGAATAGGTTTTCTTTGGAAGCGCATACCTATTCCAGGTGCACTTTTGACATGGATCACCAAACAGGCAGTGATGCCAGGTCTCATGCTTTTGCATGAGATCTCATGTTTTTCAGACAAATCTCATGCTATCATTATTTTATCGCAAAATCTCATGGTTTTCAGCCTACAGAGACAAAAATAAATTAAAGTTGAAAATTAATTATACAGGTAACTATGAGCTACAAATGACAATGTAATCATAAGAGAATTCGGCTTACGACCCGGCATTTGGCAGCGTTGGATCGTCTTTCATAATCGCAAATTGCAACTTCGCTCCTGGTTGAGAGTATTACGTACAAATGAGCGGTTCGCTTATTCGGGTATTTCCCAAAAAACGATAATCGATTATTATTATTATTTATTTCCAAAATATGTAGCACTCCGATAGCTCAGATTGGGTTTTGGTAGATACAGTGGACTATAATTGACATTGGCGCAAAAAATTCATTTAACTCGAAAAAGTAACTAATTTAAAAATTGTAGGTTAAATTTGAAAGAGAAATAAAATTGTGATATAGCCTCATCGAGAGGGACTTACCGCTGTTTTGAAGTTCCAAAGTGCAAGGTGTACACCTTTCCATAAGAGCTATGTGACTTGAAGTTCCAACAGGATGATGGCACGATAATTTTAATTATTTGCGGTATTTTAAAGTGAATTTTCACTATTTTTTAAATTTTAATTTTAAGGTTGTCGTTTTCTAGACATGGCGACGCGCAGCACACTTTGTCTACGACATGAATTTGGCCAATTAAAAAAAAAACATGCATACTGCAACATAGAATATATAGCTAAATATATACGTATATAATGGATTGTGTGCATATAATAGGGACCTATTGCAATAAAGCCAGGCACAAATTGTGCCGGGCACTATATTGACAGTTTCGCATTAAAAACTGACAGTTGATCTTTCAAAATTAACATACCAAAGTCGAATTTAGAAATCCAGTCGTTTATTTTCCATTAATAGTGACGTCACTCTTAATTCCGGCTCTTATAATACACAATGGCCTTATTATGAAAGAAGCTGTTCTTATAATGCGAAACTGTCAATATAGTGCCCGCCACAATTTGTTCGGTTCGGTTCGGTTCGGTTCGGTTTATTGCAATAGGTCCCTAATAATAGAACTTATTGCAATAAAGCCAGGCAGTAATTGTGCCGGGCACTATTCTAAAAGTTTCGTATTATAAGAATAGCTGTCGTCTTTCAAAATTAAGCCTTTGTGTATTGTAAGAGCCGAAATTAATAGTGCCGCCACTATTAATGGAAAATAAACATTAACGTATTAACCGGAGGAGACCAGGAACCGCGGCAAAAATTCATTCATCAAAACAATTCAATTTGACCCCTAGATGCTTCAATAAAAAGAAAAGAAATATTTTTTGGAAAGGCGATGGCAACCCTGTGCGACACACAGCACACGTATGTTTATTCTTTATACATTGAATGGGTTGATCGATTTACCAGTGACGGAGGAAAAATATTTATTTATTAACAGTAAATACCTAACTTATTAAAACAAGCAATTTAATTTAGTTTACAGCTGAATAGATACCTATTGACAATAAAAATTAACATTAATAGCATTATTGAGGTTATGTTCTCAAATATAGAAGTCGCACATTAAAAACCAGTCAGGCTTTTTCCTATACAATTAGATCACCCCCATTATTACAATTTTAAAGCTAGATATGTGTAGTGCCACTTTTCTTTTGTATATAAAAAAAATAATTTTTGTTCCTATTTTTTATGAAAAATTGTCAGTGATAATGTAAAAAATTTACTATTTGGATAAGGATATTTCCAACTTTTTTTGAAAAAGCCCTCGATTTATTGCTTAGATGGGGCCACAATTTGCTTACTTTGTGGATTTATTAAGATGCACCTCATACGAGGGGTTAATTTTACCCATTTGTTTTAATTAGGATAGTAACCATGGGCCGAACTAAACTAGTATTTTTGGTTATGCTACTCTAGATTTTTAAATTTTCCCTGAAATTTAAATTTCTTGCAAATATATTTGTATTTACTGCCTTCTACGACGGTGGTTTTGTCCCTTTTAGTAAGATTAAAGGCGTGTCTACGAAAACCTACAAAAAATATGTACTTAAAAATAACTGTTTTATATAGCAAGCTATTTAGAGAAAAGTTAATGCGACACTTATTCCGTTGTACTACTATCTCGGTTTTCATCAGCAGTTTCATTAGAAAAGAAACTGGAAAAAAGTGCAACATATCAATTTCTGTTCTGTAGCAATTGTTTTATTGTAGTTTTTTCGAAAACATCTTTTTCGAATGATTCAATTCAATTCACATTTTTTTAAAACAATTTGTTTAAAAACATCTTTTTTGAATGACATTTTGTTTGAATAACGTTTGGTTCGAAAACATTTTCTTTTTGGGAGCTCAAAATCGGTGTTACCTTTATCAATTGATCCGGACCTGTTAACCTCACCACACTGAACCAAAATTCAAAAAAAGATGTTTTTGAACGAAACAATTTGACAAAATGTCTTATGAATTTAGTAATTTTTGAACAAAAAGTTTTATATCAGATTCTCGTTTAAAAAAAATGTTTTTGAAAAAAATGTTTTCGAGCAGATTGTCATTTGAACAAAATTTTTCTTTTTAAATCAGTTGATAATGTCTTTGATCAGATTCTCCTTCGAAAATATCAATCAAAATGTTTTCGAAAAAAATGCAACTCGAACAAAATGTCACTTGAAAAAGATAAACAAAATATTTTTCTAAAAAAGATGTTTTCATATAAAATGTGCCATCAGATCGTCATTGGAACAAAATATTATTGAAACTAAAAAGTTTGAGCATTATATCATTTGAACTCAATGATTTCTGCTATTTTAACAAAATGTCATACAAACACACTGCTTTCGAACAAAATATTTTTAACAAAATATTTTTAATTAGATTGACATTCAAACAAAATGTTTGAAAAAAATCTCATTCGAAAATAATATATTTTTAAAAAATGTTTTCAAAACAAAACACCATTCAACAAAATGTCATTCGAAAACTAATTTTCAAAAAACCAAAAGTTTTTTATCAGATGGATGTTTGAACAAAATGTTTTTGAAAAAGATGCTTTAAAACAAACTGTTTTTAACCCAAATGCATTTTCAACAAAATGTCATTTGAAAAAGTAATTTTTGAACAAAATGTCAAATCAAATTGTCATTCAAAGATAATATTTTCGAAAAAAAATCATTTAAATATAATATTATAAAAATGTAATAAAAACAATGCCATTTGTACAAAATATCATTTTAGTTTATAGAATTAATTTTATTTGCCACTTTTATTTTTGACACATAACTTAATGCGAATACTATTTTGTAAAATAATTTGTTTTATTGAACATTTAAAATGAATTAAATAAAAAAAACATATTATATTTATATCATCCAGGGCCGCAATTTACTTTTTGTTTTTAAATAAATTGCAATGAATTTTTGGATTCTAACAATCATCCTTAGAAATGGAGTTTATTTAACAATGAAAAAGTTAATAAGAAGGTAACTATAGTCTATTTAATTTATAATAATTTTATAGGAGACCTCGTCTTTACACGTTTTAGATGTTTGGTTAGGATGCCTTTAGGTTGATGTATTTTATTTTAGGTTAGACAACCTTAAAAATTCAGAGTAGTTAAGAATGACTAACCCAACCTAATTGCTTCGATCCAACCATACAAACAAAAATGATAAAGCTTCACAAAAGAACTAAAACAAAACTAATAATAAATTAAAAAGGTATAAATTAATTAAGGTATTACGTAAAAAAATTACTTGCCATATTAATAAAATACCTTTTTTACCTTATCTGTTGAAAATCAAGAAGTAGTTCAGTTAAAAGTATCAAAACCCCAAAACATGGGACACCCTGTACGTTTTTTAACTAAACTTATGTTTAAACACTTATAACAAATAATTAATTATCGATATAATAGCTTAATATTTTTTTTCTGATTTTGTATTGATTTCTACGGCACTGGTCTTGGTTTTGTTTTAAAGGTCAAACAGGTTATTTAACTTACTTTTGAAACGAAAGTTATGGGTTAACTCCCGTAGCATTTTAAAGTCTTTTAAGATTAATTTTGAGTCCAGATCGAAAATATAACTTAAAAAAAACACGAAAACAATTCCGAACTATCAAAAGAGAGGTCAGCAACGCCGCATTTACAAAATTATAAGCCCTCGTAAACGACTTCGAGATGTTTTTTGTTCGCTTTATTGAGACTTTCTTAATCAAGAATATTTTTGTCTCTTTCTCTCGCATCGGTTTAACAAAAGAGTAACAAAATAAGATACTTTACGCGGGCCTAGACCATTGCGGCATGTATCTAATTCCTTTGTTCTAGTGAGGGACTGTAATCGAGAATAGTTTTGTTTTTTCTCTCGCACTGATTTAATAAAGGAAAACAAAGGAGTAGCAAAATAAAATGCTTGAAGCACGCCGTAAAGTGAACACCGCTTGTTATGTCCATATATGGTGGTGTATTATTATTTTGGTAAGGCTTTGTAAGAAGAACAGTTTCGTCTTTTTCCCTCGCATTGGTTAAAAAAAAAATAAAAGTAAAGGAAAGATTGGATGATTTTGGTGATTCTTAAAGAGAAAGGAAATAGAGTTTTCTATGTACCAAACAAAAATAGTCGAGGGCTTCTTTACTGCAGAAGTACGTTTTTTAAAACAAATTGTTTATCTAGGCGGCCGATTTTTTTGTTTACTTCCTAGTCTCCTCCGGTTAATACGTTAATGAAAATAAACGACAGGATTTATAAATTCAATTTTGGTATGTCAATTTTAAAAGATCAACTGTCAGTTTTCAAAGAGAAACTGTCAAAATAGTGCCCGGCAGTCCCTAATGAATGAGCACTGAGCAGCATGCCAGAGGCAACAGCGACAATTCCGCCATCCCATGCTTTTTTTTTAAATCTCATGCTTTCTCGAAATATTTCTTATGCAATATTTCTGTGGGACCTGGCAACACTGCAAACAGGTGATCTGTACGGATCACTAAACAAGTGATCCGTGGTTTTGATACAACATGGGATGTAAAATGTACACACCTGATGTACGTACAAAAAATATTCTAGAATATCATTTTAGTTTATTTCCGATATATTCTTTTTGTATATCCTCTAATAACTATTAGAGTATATACTTCTGCTTTATTCCAGAAATATTATTTCAGTATATACTATATACCTGGTATATACTTTTTGTTATGTAGGGGGAATATATAAAAAAATCTTTACCAGGAATATTATTTGGTGATGGCATGGTGATGGATCCATGCAGTGCATATATATATAGTTTTATGTTGATCTTACAGATTTGGAATATACAGTATATGTATTTAGTATACTGATATTTGTCAAATTCTATAATTATAGAATATATGGATTATAATTTTTTTTTCAGAACCAGGTATATTTATTTATGCACATAAAAAAACATGTGCTGGTGGTATATGCCACTTGTATATGATATGCATATAAAATAGGGGGGGGGGCGTCTTCACATGATTTGACGTTCTATAGCAGTGCTATAGAAATGCTATGTATGTCCATTTAGAAAAAACCAAATACTTCCAGCACATGCATAGTACCAGGTATATTTTTTTGCTACATGGGTACAAATATTATCACAAGATTTAAAATAAAAAGTAGAAATAAATAAAAAAATTCCACTGAAGCCTCGAAGATGCTTGTGCGTAGCAGATAACTGACTGCGTAGCAGATAACTAATACAGAGAGGATGTCAAGCACTACAATAGTTTAGTTCAAAAATATGTAATATCATAAGAATGAACCGAACTAATATTGTGTTCCATTAAATTATATTTATTTTTTAATCATCTACTACGTACAATAAAGTCGATCCTAATTTGGAAACGCTTTTTAATGTCCCTCTTGGATATAGAATATGTGTTTTTGGCGCAGTAATGGGCTGCGCGGTTTTTGTTTGTGCGGTTTTTGTAATTGCGTAATTTGAATTTTTTGCGCGATAATGGGCTTCGCGGTTTACATATTGTTACGGGTTTACTGCTTCAAATAAAACTTGCAGAATATAAAAAAAAACGAAATGTCAATTTATTTCGACAATTATGTACAAAAACACGCACTTAAACTTACTAATAACTTGTTAATAATTCACTACTTTAATCAGCCTATTAACTTCGTGTTAACATCTAGGGATCACGACCTTTCGTTATCTTTGACTGAATGTCGATGCGCGACCCCGGCCCTATATATAGGGTCGTCTATCTCTTTCGAACTCTCCAGCAGTGTTCGACGCCAGGAATGTTCTCATATTAATGCGACCGCAAGTCACAGATAACGCAACTAAAACCTAGAATAAGAATACAACCATAAGATAAGTCATCCTAATACTACACTAAACCTAAATAAATTCTAACTATAAAATTTAAATAACTTAAATTTGTAACACTATCCTCCTCTTCAGGTTTGATCGTCTCGATCAACATTTCTCAGGTAAGGTTTTAGTCTGTCCAGATGAACAACTTTCATCTTGGACTTCGGGCTTCCCTGGATCTGGTAGACTACATCATTAATTCTCTTAACAACTTTATAAGGTCCTTCCCATGGTGGTGTCAACTTAGGTGATCTTCCTTTCTTGCGTTGAGGATTGTAAAGCCAGACTTGATCATTCTCTTTGAACCCTGAAGAGTTTGCTTTCAGGTCATATCTCGCTTTCATGCGGTCACTGGCTATTTCTATTCGCTCTCTAACCACCTCATGGATATCGTGCAGCTTTTGCCTCAAACGTTCGACATAGTCATTAACCTCTGAGTGTTCTTCTTCAGGTGAACCAAACATGATATCACATGGTAAACGCAGTTCTCTACCAAATAGGATACTAGATGGAGTAGCTCCTGTCGTATTGTGTATGGCGGTTCTGTAGGCCATCAAAAACAATGGAATATATTGGTCCCAATCTGTTTGGTACTCATCAACAACTTTGCAAAGATGTTCTTCTATTGTTGTATTAAATCTTTCAACCATACCATCTGACTACGGATGTAAAGCAGTAGTTCGTGTTTTATGTATTCCTAAAAGGTCACAGAGATTCTGGAAAAGCTTTGATTCAAAGTTCCTCCCTTGATCTTAATGTAGTTCCAAAAGTATGCCAAATCTGCTGAAAACATCATTTACCAGAACTTCTGCAACTGTAGTGGCCTCTTGGTTAGGCAAAGCAAAAGCTTCTGGCCATTTACTAAAGTAATCCATGACAACAAGGATGTATTAGTTGCCCTTTTTAGTTTCTGGAAATGGTCCGGCCACGTCAATAGCAATGCGTTCAAATGGCAGGCCTACGTTATATAGTTTCATTTGACCTGTGGACCTTGTGTTGGGACCATGGCTGGCTGCGCAAGTCGAACATCGGCGGCACCAGTTTTTTACATCTTGAAAGTAATGGACCCAATAAAATCGGTTTCGAATTTTGCCCATAGTTTTATTTATGCCTAGGTGCGCGTTTTCCACCATGGCATTCGGCCATTATATGGTTTACTATGCTCCTAGGAACTACTACTTGATTAATCACAGTAAGACCATCGGCACTTTCCCAGGAACGTTTAAGTATGTTTTCTTCTACTATCATTGAATCCCATTGCGCCCACAGTGATTTGAATATCATCCCTTTGTTTGCAATATCTTGCCATGATGGTCGTGGCTTGTTTCAATCGCAAGATAGATCCTACATCTTTGCCGTCAAGTTGTGTGGTTCTAATCGAAGCCGACATCCATTTTTCATCTGGTTCTAACTCTATCTGACGCACGTAGGTAATTCCTTCCTTCTGGTCAATTCTCCTGCAATGTTTACAATCTTCAGGGCAAGATCTTCTGGACAATGCATCTGCATTATTATGCACCCTTCCCATTCGGTGCTTAATTTGATAATGGTATTGTTGTAGCTTTTCTATCCATCTCGCCACTTGTCCCTCAGGTTGTTTCATTTTCATGAGCCACTGTAACGCAGCATGATCCGTTCTAATCAGAAATGATGGCTAGGAGCTCCTTTCTGGTAGCACAATAATTTCTCTCTGGTTTGGATAGCTTTTTGCTGAAAAATTCGATGACCCGTTCTTCTCCATCTTGTAGTTGGGAGAACACTGCTCCTATGCCATCGTTGCTCGCATCAGTATCTAACATGAATTTGCCTTTTGGAATAGGATATGCAAGAATCGGACAAGAACATAATGCTGCTTTTAGTCTTCTAAATGCTTGCTCACATTCAGTATTCCATCTGTAAGAAGCTTTATCTTCTGTAAGTCATGTAATGGAGACGCTATTTTGGCGAATCCTTCTACAAATCGCCTGTAGTATGTACACAGACCCAAAAAGCTTCTCAATTCA
The DNA here is from genome assembly GCA_963576565.1 of Aspidapion aeneum. Taxonomy (NCBI): domain Eukaryota; kingdom Metazoa; phylum Arthropoda; class Insecta; order Coleoptera; family Brentidae; genus Aspidapion; species Aspidapion aeneum. The sequence goes on along the minus strand of OY755038.1, from coordinate 171,616,408 downwards.
TGTTTGTCACGAGGTTGAGGCCATTATTTTATTGCTTGTAACTTCTTTTCGTCAGTATGGATGCCTTCTCGGGAAACGACGTGACCCAGGAACGCAACTTTTTCTTGGAATAGAAAACATTTCTTTGAGTTTAATTTAAGATTGGCATTTCTGATTCTTGAAAATACGTAAATTGTCTAGATGATCTTGAAATGATTTCCACATTACTATGACATCATCCAAATAGACAAGGCAGGTTTTCCAAGTAAGGCCTCGTAGAACAACTTCCATTAGTCTTTCAAATGTTGCTGGGGCATTGCGTAGGCCAAATGGCATCACATTAAACTGATAAAGTCTACTGCCAGCAGAGAATGCTGTCTTCTCTTTATCTCTTTCATAGATTCCTACTTGCTAATACCTACTTTTTAGGTCGAGAGTAGAAAACAAATATGATCCTGCCAATGTTGTTAATGTGTCGTCTGTCTTATTGGTTAGGCATCGCCAGTGTTGATGGAATGTTGAATAAGGTTTGTGCGTCCCGAACTATTCTTAGTTTCAAAGATATTACTTTGTTCTTGTAAAAACTCTCTCGCTTTACGAAATTCTTCTGGAGTGAGATGTTGCCAAGTAGACTGAAATTGCTGAAGTACCTCCGTTGGTAACTTGCTTTTATCCGCGGAAATCGACTCTTCACATCTTGTCACTTTTTAGACTGGTACAAATAATGCTACCACTTCCCCGTTATTAATTTTTAGACTATTTGGAAAAATATTGGCGACTCTAATCGGGATGTCTTTATCGGTTCTAACTAGTGGCTTTGCGACGAAGTACGTGTTTGGGGTATTCTGTTGGCTTATGAGTCCGACGCAGCTTGGTGTTTTACTTTCTAGCCTTCCAAAAATTATGGTCTCACTGTTACCGACTAGTCTTGTTGTGCATACTGCCACCACCTTTATTGGTTCTTTATTGATGTGACTATTTGACAAAATGAACTCTTCGTTCCCAAATCTTATAGCGATTTCGGCTTTTGCTCGAAAACTGCCCTGGAGTGCTCGAAAATTGCTGTGAAACGGATGCACGCGTTCGACTTAAAAAAGAGCAGTGCCCTAAAAAAGATTTGCGTGCTCGACTATTGCCCGCAAATCTCCGAGCGGGTGCTCTAAATTGCTCCATATCTTTTGACGGAGCAACGTTTCAGATCAAAACAAAAACCTAACCCCACTTTTTAGATATGATTAATTTGTTTCTACCTTTGGAATATGTGTGTTTTATAGGTATTTTCCGTGTCTTGCATTTTGAAAATTTACATACATATACTACAATGCAACAAAAAAATTTAAATAAAAGAATTATAAACCAAGAATATTTTTTATTTGTTCAGGTTACAAAACCCACGAAATTTCGATCAAGTTTTTGAAAAATCATGTTCGCCCTTGCTCCGAAGCCGAGCAATCCCGCTCGATCTTAGATCAATCCCGGGGTGCTCGGAGAGAGATTCGTGACGTTACCGCTCTACCCGCGAGTGATTTCACAGCAGTGAAGCCGAAATCGCTATTAGGGTATTAAGTTTATTATTGAACGCAAATCCATGTTTACTTATCAGGTCCATTCCCAAAATAAATTCATCTTCTATGTCTGCAAATAATACCGAGTGGCGAATCTTCAACCTCCCCAGCTGTAGGTCTATGTCTGTCTGTCCCAACACGTCAGCGGATTCTCCAGTCACAGTCTTAAGTGTTATTTTCTCTCCTGTTGGTCGAATTTTATATCTTATTGCAATTTTGGACTTAAGCAATGATATGACTGCACCGGTGTCTACTGTGATATTAACTTGTCTTCCATTAATAAGTCCGTCGATGTTAAGACTGTCAGCAGTATGTTTTAAGCTCTTGATGGAATATATTTTAGGGGCTACATTCCCATTAGCCAACACCCGCCCCTCTGCGTTGACTAGTTTTAGTTTTCCTGATCCCTTCTTGGGTACTCTGCCCCACTAGATGGTGACCGAGACCTCATTTGGACACGATAATCGCGTTGAATATGCCCTGTATGTCCGCATCTGAAACACTTTACATTTGGAGGGGATCGTCTGCTTTCTTTCAAAGAATCAATCTTCTCTATCAGTGATTGAAACAGTTGGTTTAGCGTTTTTAAGTTGACCTCATCTCCATGGCTCATTTCTTCTCCCTCCTGAATTGACACAGCTCTTACTTTTGGCCTGGACATATTATTTGATGATTCAATTTCAAGGGCTCGAATCAACACTTCACTGCTGTTACGGAAGCGTTCTCGACGAAGTAACTTTGCTAAGTCCGTGTCTCGCAAGCCGTTAATAAAACGATCCACCGTGAAGGGATCTCCGTAATTCTCTGGCATTTCTGGGTAAGCCAAGTACATCAGCCTCCTGATATCTGCTTCATACTCTTGCAATGATTCTCCTGGTCCTTGCTGACGAATATTTAATTCTGACCAATGTAAATTTCACAAGTGTTCGTCTCCATACCTTCTTCCTAACGCTGCCACTAAAGCATTGTAACTGTTTTTGTTCGGCTGGAGGAATGGACCGTAAAAGTCCCAGAGCAGGTTTTCGAAGAGCGCACCAACAAAGCTCTAGCTTTTTTGTCATCGTCCCAGCCATTTGCAGCAGCGGCAGTTTCAAACTGTTGTTTGTAGGTGGACCAGGAAGACGTACCATCAAAATTTGGAGGCCTAATGTTTTGGTTGGAATTCACAACATATCCCTGAACTTTTATTTTGTTTGTTTGTTCTTTCTGAAGCTGTATAAACTGCTTTGACATGTCCTGGAATTTTTCTTCAATGGTTTAAAAAACTTCTTCCCTAACATTCTGTAGTTTGGTCTCCACTTTTTCTTTAACATTCTGCATTTTGTTTTGCACCTTTTCTTCTACATTCTGCATTCTTTGAGTTATTTCTTCCTTAAGATCTTCTGTTGCTTCCTTAAATTCTCCTCTCAGCTGTTCGGAGTTGCTCCTTATTTGGTCGAAGTTTTCTTACATACCATCTAATCTTTCTTCAAATGTCCGTCTCATATCGTTTTGGCTTTGTGCAATGGTCTGTCTCATATCGTTCTGGTTTTGCTCCATGGTCTGCTTCATGTCGTCCATGGTGTGTTTCATGTCGCCTTAATTTTGTTCAATGGTCTGTCTCATGTCGTTCTGGTTTTGTTCAATGGTCTGTCTCATATCGTTCTGGTTTTGAGCCATTTGAGATGATAGAGCCTGAATCATTTTAGTTAGTTCCTCCATCTTTGCCGATCCTTGTCTAGTAAGCATCAACTTTCTGACAAATCTCTCTAAACGTCTATCCTTGGGCTATAAAGTTAATGTCGCAGTCCGTTTTTCAATATCTCTTCCGATTCTTAAATAGAACCTAATGGAATGTTCTGGAATATACTGGTAAATGTCACTCTTTCTGCTACTAGGCAAATGTCGCTTTTTGATTATCTCTTTTGGTTCTCGAATAGATCGTCGTAGAATGTTATGGAATATTCTAGAAATTCTTTCTAATTCTTACTTTTGAAATTACTAATCCAATGTCGAAGGTCGCCTTTTGGATATCTCTTCTGGTTCTCGAATAAAACGTTGTAGAATGTTATGGAATATTCTAGAAATTCTTTCCGATTCTGACTTTTGAAATAACTAAGCAAATGTCAAAGTCGGTTATGTTATGGAATCTTCTAGAAATTCTTTCTAATTCTTACTTTTGAAATTACTAATCTAATGCCGAAATCGCTTTTTGGATATCTCTTTTAGTTCTCGAGTAGAACGTCGTAGAAAGTGATGGAATATTCTAGAAAATCTCTCTAATTATCAATTTTTGGACTGTAAAGTTAATGTCGAAGTCGGTTCTCAAATATCTCTTTTGTGTTTTAAATAAAACAATATCGAACTTCTTCGAATATTCTGGAAAAATCACTTACTGTTCTTCTGTCCAATTGTCCTAGCCGGTGGTACTATGTAAGGATAGTCTTTGCACTATTTAGTTCTAAATGTTCTTGCAAAATCACTTAATGTTCTTCTGTTTAATTGTCCTAGCCGGTGATACTATGTAAGGATAGTTCTGACACCAATTGTTACAGCTTCACTGCTTCAAATAGAATCTCAAAAAAAAAATGATATGTCAATTTATTTCGACAATTATGTACAAAAACACGCACTTAAACTTACTAATAACTTGTTAATAATTCACTACTTTAATCAGCCTATTAACTTCGTGTTAACATCTAGCGATCACGACCTTTCGTTATCTTTGACTGACTGTCGATGCGCGACCCCGGCCCTATATAAAGGGACGTCTATCTCTCTCGAACTCTCCAGCAGTGTTCGACGCCTGGAATGTTCTCGTATTAATGCGACCGCAAGTCACAGATAACGCATCTAAAACCTAGAATAAACATACAACCATAAGATAAGTCAACCTAATACTACACTAAACCTAAATACATTCTAACTATAAAATTTAAATAACTTGAATTTGTAACAATATTTTAGATCAAAAGCTCAACAGCTTAGAGTTTAGAATAACAAAACTATAACTATTGTGTTTTATCCTACATATAATAAAAACAGATGATAATTCAGTGGCGTGTATAGAAAAAAGTTTCGGGGTGGGCCCGAGACAGTTTTGGGGGGGCCAAGACCCCATGAGGCCAAATTTTATGCTACTTTATGGCTGTATTCATGAAATATGTGCAAAATATCTAAGAAAATCTTAGCTTCATCATTTTCACATCTTCAAAATAAAGAAAAATAGTATAAAATGTAAATGCTGTAATTATCTGAAACACAGTAGCAACCATTCCAAACAACTAAAATTGATGTTTCTTACGTTTACATCTTGTTTCGGAAAATTACGATTCTTAACATTTTTGGTGGCGACAACCTTGCCATTTGTAATTTAAGTAATTTTTTAATGTTTTATTTGTTTGCCGAGACCTTTTGCCCGAAGAGCGATTTTTTGGTTAATTCGCAGAATATCGAATAAATTTCACGTTTCGGACATTACACTTTTTTTGTGTCACTTCTTTGTTATTTAAAAAAATAAGTAGTAATAATATAAAAAAAAAACAGCCACAAAATTTACCACACACATATTTACATGAAAAGCTTCAAGTTATTTAAAAGTCAACGTTGTAAACTAGAAGAGACATCAATGAAAAACGACAAAACCCTTTGGACCTTGTAATTAAAACATCTGCTACATTCAATGATAACATCCCGAAAATACTGAGAAAAATTTGTAAATCACCAAATATTCCAACAAACACTGAGAAAAATTTTTATTAAAAAAGAAGGTCAGTGTAAGTAAAACTTTTACATTTATAAAAGCTGTCAATATACAGGGTGTCCCAGATAAAAGCAACTGCATGGGGATTTCGAAAACGGTAAGAGATACGAGTTTGCTTAAATGAGAAAAAAGATGCGCTATTCTAAGCCCAATAAGATGCTGTATCAATATTCAAAGATATCTACAGGGGCTACTAAAATATCGAGCAAAAACTAACAATTGTGTTTTTTGAAAAATTGAAATATCGCCGTCATCTTGAAACAAATTTAATGAAATTTGCTAGTTTTGTATAAGCAACTATGACCAATCGAATGACGTTAACAAATTTTTGTAGGCCTTCTAGTTTTTTTGAAACCATAGCCAACTTTGTTATTTCTTATGACCGCCATATTGAATTTATACGTCAATAAATACAGCATTAAAAAAGCTTTTCAACCATGTATAATAAGCCTATTTTTGAATGACGGAAAATGTGAATTTATTTAAAAAACTTTTTTTCACTTGGTTGGCTGTGAAACAAAGGCCGTAGTTGCGTTTGTTGTCATACCTACGTAACTATCTGTCAAAACTTTGACATTTATTTCATCTATCTGTTGGAGTTTTAAATTTTTTAAATTACTTAAGATTTTTTTTGAGTTATATTATCAATCAATTTTAACATAGAAAGGTTTCCAAATTGATAGAAAGTAGATATGTATGAATGTTATATTTTGTATAATAATAATACTGGAAGAGCTCGAGATATGCACTTTCAGAAATATCCAGAAAGACGACAACGAGGTTTATCAATCTTCAGAATACTTAGAAATAATTTTGTTTAATATGGTTCCTTTAAAAAACAAAATCGTAATCGACAACCTGATAAAAATATTGAAGCTCTGGTTTTACAAAGTGTCGTTGACATTGACTTCTATACCCTACGGGTAGACCCGGCATGGGCCAAATTTGCCATTATATCAAGCTTTTATCGCAATTGACCAAATACAAGTAAGAATTTAATGAGCAAAATAGGGATGAAAATAGAATTTCGGTTTGGTGAGTCCGGAAACATGCAACATCGCAAAAATATTCTATTTGCTTGTCTTGGATAAAAAAGGGCAGTGGCGGCGCAAAATAAAAATTTTCAATTCCACTAGAATTTTTTTATCAACAATTTTCTGTTTGAATAATAAATAATTCATGAATACTTACTTGTGTGTGTTTACAAAATTCTCTTCAGTAAAAAAAAGAGTAAAAAGAATTTCTAAGCATGCTAAGTGCAGTGGATGTATTAAAATTATTGTTTTCATCATAGAACTTTACAAATGTTGTACCTTCCAGGTAAAATATTTTCTTTCTTTGAACAAGGGTCTTCTTCAACTCTTCTTTTCTTGGGTGGACTACAAGTTATGCTCGTGTCAGATGAAATTTCGGAACTAAAAATTTCAATTCGGAATGGGACAACCGGGCGCTGGGCCAACTCGGCGCCGCCAACAGGGCGCCACGCCGGGCCTAATGGGCGCCGGGCCAACTCAGCGCCGGACTATTTTTTTTTCGATAAAATGTGCAGATGAAAACAAAATAAATATGTTATTTATACAAAACTTTCAACATCTATTAAGTCGAGTGTTGAAATTTGGTAGGTGTAGTGTTCTGCGACTTGAAACACCGCCAAGTTCCATATTCGATACATATCGATGCATAAATAAGAAAGTCCGCCATTTTGGATGCGCCATTTTAATTTTTTTTAAGTTTGTTTTTCATCTGCACATTTTATCAAGAAAAAATATTTTAGTCCGGCGCCCAGTTGGCTCGGCGTCAAGTTGGCCCGGCGCCCAGTTGGCCTGCCGCCCAGTTGGTTGCGCCGAGTTGGCGGCGCCCAGTTGTCCTAGACTGCAACACATTTCAGGGGTCTGGTACGTTTTACCACCTTTCTTAAAACTACGAAGTTTTTTGAAAAATGATAATTTTAGACCATTTTATAGTGATTTCTAAAAAAAAAATTGCGGACTATCGTGGATTTTGTTAAAAAAATTGAAATTGAAACATTCTTAAAACCCCATTAAAACCCATACAAATTGCTACAAAAGAAGCATTTTCTCATTTCAAACTAAAACAAAACGGTCCCTGACGTCTATCAGCTGTCAACAAAAACTTGAAATAACTAAGGTCACTGATCGAAATCGGGTCAGTTTTTTTGGTCCTTTTATGAAAATGCACAATTTTTAAAAAAGCATGAAATTCAAAACAAAATCAAGAAAACTATGATTCCTACATTTTTACAAATAAAAATTAGTTTAATTGAACATTATATCAATTTTTATTCCTTAAAACACTAAAAATTAATAATTATTTACTTTTTTAAAATTTATCGAAGGTCTAACTGAACAAAAGCAAACTGAACCCATCCGTATCGAAATGAACCAAATCAAACCGAATCTAACGGTTCGGTTTGGTTCGGTTCGATTTGCTTAAACTGAACCGAACCTAACCGAATATAGCTAAACCTAACCTAAACAATCCTAGCGGAACCTAACCGAACATACTCAAACTGAACCAACCTAACCCAACCTAACCCAACCTAACCCAACCTAACCCAACCTAACCCAACTCAACCCAACCTAACCCAACCTAACCCAACCTAACCCAACCTAACCCAACCTAACCCAACCTAACCCAACCTAACCCAACCTAACCCAACCTAACCCAACCTAACCCAACCTAACCCAACCTAACCCAACCTAACCCAACCTAACCCAACCTAACCCAACCTAACCCAACCTAACCCAACCTAACCCAACCTAACCCAACCTAACCCAACCTAACCCAACCTAACCCAACCTAACCCAACCTAACCCAACCTAACCCAACCTAACCCAACCTAACCCAACCTAACCCAACCTAACCCAACCTAACCCAACCTAACCCAACCTAACCCAACCTAACCCAACCTAACCCAACCTAACCCAACCTAACCCAACCTAACCCAACCTAACCCAACCTAACCCAACCTAACCCAACCTAACCCAACCTAACCCAACCTAACCCAACCTAACCCAACCTAACCCAACCTAACCCAACCTAACCCAACCTAACCCAACCTAACCCAACCTAACCCAACCTAACCCAACCTAACCCAACCTAACCCAACCTAACCCAACCTAACCCAACCTAACCCAACCTAACCCAACCTAACCCAACCTAACCCAACCTAACCCAACCTAACCCAACCTAACCCAACCTAACCCAACCTAACCCAACCTAACCCAACCTAACCCAACCTAACCCAACCTAACCCAACCTAACCCAACCTAACCCAACCTAACCCAACCTAACCCAACCTAACCCAACCTAACCCAACCTAACCCAACCTAACCCAACCTAACCCAACCTAACCCAACCTAACCCAACCTAACCCAACCTAACCCAACCTAACCCAACCTAACCCAACCTAACCAAACCTAACCTACCTATTGTTAATAAATATAGTAAAAGTTGTTAGGTTTATGTCCAGGGGGTAACCATTGTCCATAATCGTCGGAAATCGAGTTAGGATTAGTGTATGCGACCATAAACATTGAGTGGCGAGTGAGTGTTTGGTCTTCAATTTTTTTAGGGAAATTTTTCAAAATCTTTTTTTGGGCACTCTGGGCACCCTAATAAACCGTAATCTGGTCACCCTAATCCATCGCAATCAAAGAAAATGGGTAATCGAAGTGTCACAAATTTTTTGTTGGTTTCTATTCTTCTTTTATATTATGTAGGACAAAATTATTAATTAAACTAAGTGACCTTATTAAGTAAGACAGCATGATAGTCAAATGACATTAGAAGGACATAAACATATGATACCGGCCTGTAGACCGGTCGCGGTGGTCATATAATAATAAATATATACTTTCGCGATGAAAGACCAAAATTTAACTTAAAATTACTGTAAAGTCCGCAAAAAACATTAAATTTATCGAAATTTATAAAAACATAGATCAGTGTGTGTAACAATTCATCAAGATGTATGAAACTCGACCGTGACATGTCAAAAGTTTGGTTCGAAAAAACAAAAACAACTGGATAAAAATCGGTATGTAAGCATTTAAAAAGAAATCATTTTTAAGAAAATCAAATACTTTTTTTTAATTTTCATGCAATGCAAAAAAAAGTGCGGGGAAGTGACACTTTCTGAATCAAAATGTGTGAGGGTAAAATCGCACGGTCGCAGAAAAAACTATCTATCGTGACGCTACTGAACTTTCTCGTGTTTTAGGAAAAACTATCCGTCAAGACGACTTACCCATGAAATGTTGTTTTTTTATGGATTTTTTTTCTTCTTTTGCACAAAAAAACAATTTTGGACCATGTTTAAACTCAAATAGTTACTTCTAAACTTGTTTTTAAACGTTTTAAGATTTCTTTTTGTAATATTCCCGCACAAAATTCAAAAAAAATCATTTCCGTACTTAGACAACATTGTCTATCAGTTTTCCCTGTATACACGGACTAACAGGTAGAATCACTCAAAATACGGCAGGTGGATTAAAGGTAGCCAGCTGCTTTTCTGTCGCACTTATGCCGTCAGTGTGAAAGAGATAAAAGTACCCTTATATTATCTAGGGTATTATTAGCATGCAAAATCACCCTATCTTTGTCCGTTTCACATGTTCAATAATGTCTATCTCTGTTTTTATTGTAAAAGAAATACCCGACCATAGGAACCAAATTGGATAGGGTCAATAAAAAATGCCTTGTCTTTCCGTCTCTAACGCCCTTTTAGGGCGTTATACAACTCAATGGTCGTTGACAATCCTCGCATCTCCCTTCGTGAACTGGAAAATAATGTTGAAATACTCAAATCAACTGCACAAAGAAATCTTAAAAAATTTAAGTATCATCCATATGCAACACATATTAGTCAAGCACTCCGAGGTGGTGACCTAGAAAGAAGAACCTTGTTTTGCAATTGGTTTATACAAAAATCGCAAGAAAACCCCCAATTTCCGCTTAAGGTTCTGTGGTTCGACGAAAGCAGGTTTACAAACTGCGGAGTGTTTAAAAGACATAACTACGTATACTGGGCCGATAAAAATCCGTTCTTAAATCGTAAGGTGCACCATCAAGTTAGGTGGGCTTTGAATGTATGGCTAGGAGTCATAAAAGGACACATACTATTTAACATTTTTCATAATAATTTGACGGCACCTCGATATCTAGCAATTCTACAAAATTACGTTGAACAAATTTTAGAAAATTTTCCTCTTCAAGATGTAGCAAACATGTGGTTCCAGCAAGACGGAGCACCTCCACATAATGCAAGAATCATAACCGACTATTTGAATCAGCAACATGGAAATAACTGGATCGGAAATCGAGGTCCAGTTGCCTGGCCTGCACGTTCACCGGACCTTATGCCTTTTGATTTTTGTATTTGTATTTGGGGATACTTGAAGGATAAAGTTTATTCTACTACTCATAATACGATAGATGAACTTGAGGCAGCCGTTGTTCAAGCCATAGAAGAAATTCCTGAACAAATGGTTAAAGATGCATGCATGTCTCTAATTCATCGATGCAGGATTTGCATGAATAACAACGATGGAATTTTCGAACATTTGCATATTTAATTTTATGCTTTGTTATCGGTTTTTAGTTTTAATTTTAAATTAAATAATAAATGCAAACTTTTGTTTCAGAAATTAAAGATAGATTTTAAGAAACTGTATTATTTCTTAGCCAGAAAAAAATTAAAAAATAAGGGCCTCAAAGATTTGCATATAAATCAAATTAATGGAAAAGTTATGAAAGGTAGCTACGTAGGTATGACAACAAACAAAACTACGACATTTGTGTCACAGCCAACTAAGTTAAAAACAATTTTTTTCATGAATTTTACATTTTCCGTCATCCAAAGATAGGCTTATTATACACGATTGAAAAACTCCTTTTATGCTCTATTTATTGAAGTATAAATCCAATATGGCGGTCATAAGAAATAACAAAGTTGGCTATGGTTTCAAATAAACTAGAAGGCCTAGAAAAAAATTGTTAACGTCATTCAATTGGCTGTAGTTGCTTATTCAAAACTACCTAATTTCATTAAATTTGTTTGCAAGATGGCGGCGATATGTCATTTTTTCTAAAAACAGAATTTTTAGTTTTTGCTCAATAATTTAAAAACCCCTGTAGATATTTTTAATTTTGATACGGCATCTGATTGGGCTTAGAATAGCGCAACTTTTTTCTTATTTAAACAAACTACTATCTTTTACCTTTTACGAAATCCCTATGTAGTTGCTTTTAGTTGAGACACCCTGTATATTATGTAATTACTATAAACAAGCATTCTGTTTAACTTATTTTGTATATATCTGTGTATATGGTACACATTTTTAAAGTTAAATTTGGCTAACTTCTAATTATCAGATCAACTTCACATTTTGCATGCTTATATGGTTGCCATGACAATGCAATGTTACGATGTTGTAGAGTTAATAGGGACTTATTGGAATAAAACCTGACTTTATTTTAGAGTCGACTTTATTCTGACAGATTTACAAAGAAAACTGACAGCTCTCCTTTCAAAATTGACATACCAAAGTCAAGTTTTAAAATAAAGTCGCTAAGTTTCACGTAATAAAAACAGACACTAATATCCGGTTTTTAAATAAATAAAAGCCGAATTTTGAAAGAAAGCAGCTGCTTCTTATATGCAAAAATCACAATACGGGCGATTTTTAAATAAGGTCAGGTTTAATTCCAATAAATCCTCAATAACTCTTCCCTATTGGAGGGGGCTGGGGAGAATTACTTAAGTTTATCCGATTTTGCTTAAAAATAATATATATAAGTTTTTGGAAACCAAGATCAATTTTTTTTGTTAAAATTAAAAAAAAATATATATATAATAAATTTTAGCGGGGGAAGGGGTAATCTCTCACTATGCCTAATTTCTCATAAAATTTGTATGTAGTAGTAGTAAACATTTAGGGTAAGGATAGCCCCCCCCACCAAGGGTGGGCGGATGGTTCCCCGTCGTTATATTTTCGGGGGAGTATACTGTATATTCCTATGCCGGATCTATCGCTGCCTTGAGGGGAGAGCGATATACATCGGTGGAAAGGAAATTTCTTCAGCTTTAAAAATAAGTTTAAAAACCAGACATGTGGGACAGTAAAATTTAAGAAAATTAAAAAAAATAAGTTTTTTCCACACCTCTCATTTATTTAAATGCCTATAAACGGTGCGCCACTGATGTAAGGGGGGTGTGTTATACATCGTTAGAGAGGACTTTTTATCTTCCTCAATAATTGTTACTTAGTTATTTTTGCCAAGTTAAAAGTTTGCAAATAATTTAGAAAATACTGTAAGAGAGCACTTTTGAGGGGGGTGAGAAGGGGGATGCCTCCCACCCCCACTTTAAAGAAGATTAACTAGAAAAAGTCAGTTTTAAGTTACTACTAACCAAAAATAATATTTTACTTACTCTCATATTACTCAGTTACAAAATAAATATTCAAAATTTTTGTTTGATTTAAGGATGTCTACAAACAAATTTATTTTTATTTCAAGGTGGCTATTAAAAAAAGATGCGTCTAGCTTAATAACTATTTAACTGTATACAATGGGCTTATAACTAAAAATATTTTTTTGAAAAAAAATTGTGTTAAGGAAAAAAATACCACAAAAATATAGATAAAAAAAATATTTTAAAAATTTTCCCCTTTTTTCGTACGCTAATGGAATGTGCACCACTGCCGTTAAAGGGTACTAAGATACATCTTTGATAAGGAAATTGTATCCGCTTGAAAAATGATTTTTAGAATATTTTTGAAAAAGTTGACTGTTTTCGAGTTATTAGCAATAACTATCAAAAAGCACGTTTAAGGCCCCCCCCCCTGCCAGGGCGGGGTTCACTTTCGTAAAATGTTCGGGCGAGTCTTATGTCTATCCATGCCAAGTGTGTTGCTTCTATCATTAAACGCAGCATATGGCTGGAATCTCGGATAAAGGACCTAAAAGCTGTACACTTAACTACGGATTCGCAGTATTGATTATTAGTCATACAGTTCAAAAGATATCTAAGAGATGGCGCAACAGCAATTAAAATCAAGAGGTTTTAGGGCTTTTAAGCATCGCTGTGTTTGGACTACTCAGCCGGTAAGAGTAACGTCATTAGATCGCGAAAAGAAAACCATTTTCTTGAATTGCTAACTTGACAACAGCACTAAACTACTTATCTCTCTTAGTGCCATTTACTTAAATAGCGATCTTACTTCAATTCACATATTTTTCAATGGCCAAACGATCATTGACGAAACCTGTATAGGGGTATTCGGGGCCGCCGATCGCAAATATATATCTAGATATATATTATAGAAAGAGAAATATATAAAATTTAGAAAGATATCAAGGATCTACTTGTATCAGTCTTTAAATCCAGAAATCATTTATAAATAATATGATATACCTATAATTGTATTTAAAAAAATAATTTCACCATAATTGAAAGTAAGTAGATGCTCCTATTTTGTTATTTGAAACATTTCTTAACAAAAACTGTTTCAATTTGAAGGACTTGCATTGGTAGTTTTACGTGTGCGAAGTATTGACTTAAAATATAAACTTATATTATTAAAGTACCAGTACCTAGCATATCCAGCTAGCCAGAACCGAACCCCTGGGGTCACATCTTCAAAATGCCCAATACTTTCCAGGCGTAGCCTTTTATTTGATAAAGGTTTTTCAAACAAACGAAATCAAAAATCAAAAAGGTAAAAATTAAAATTATTTAGGGGTAGCTACCGGTCTATTTCTACCTGCGGCCATAAGGGGTACTAATTCGCTAGTATGGACGGTAGTACGATTCGAAAAGACCGCATTGTTCGAGGCTCATTTTGGCTCTTAAATTGCGAATATCTCAAAAACTAATCAATTAATTTTTGAAACAATATCAATGCTGTGAAGGAATAAAAAAAAACTCTTTTAAACATGGTATCACTTGACCCACTTTCCCTATCTAAAGTCAAGGGGTCAAAGCTACCCCAACTAGGGGTCGATAAATATAAATATTTTAAGAAAATAAAAATAACATGTCCAAGAATTTTTTAAAAAATTTACTTTAAATACTCATACTGGCATCCCGCATACGTTTTGTGCGGGCCACCCTGTATATTACTTTAAATTAAAAGTTTTACTTCTTTATAAAATGATAATGATGACACGTATATTTTATCGCTCCACTTGTTTTGTAAAAAGAGTTTTTAATTTTTTTTTATGGGTAATAAATTTTGTAGCATAAAATGGAAAATAAATATATTTTATTTGCCTCACCATACTAATAACAGTAATTACCACTTATGATTGGAGAAGCTTACCTATGCAAGTATTAACGCTAAAAACTGCACATAACAGATGTGGCTTTACTCGGGCGTTACGATCTGTGAATTGAGAGGTGTTAAAGCACAGCTTTCGTAAATTAACGAGCCACGAACCAGAAGAAACGGCAACACAGCGTGGAGGCCGGTCATTTTCGTCCACGTGCGTCGCCCACCACGCTAGTTACTGGCCGTTTCCGCGCAGATAATGTTTTTTTTTAACTTTTAGTATATTTCAAATCGCGTTACCAAATAAAACAACTGTTCTGATTTTAGTGAGATGTGTGGTGAACTTAAAACTATATTACCTACTTACCTACAATAAAAGCTGTGTATAAAAGACCTTTTGTACACCGGTAATAAGTGAGGTTAGATGTTTGTTTTTGTTTGGAATTTTTGGTCTGTTTTTTATTTTTAAATTTTAAACATGCCGCGAAAGTGTTGGGTACCTGGTTACAAAAAAAAAACGATGCATCTATGATTAACGAAGAGGGTCATGAAACAACCTTTAGCTTCCCAAAAGAAAATGACCTAAAAAATGCTTGGCTTCAGGCCATACACAGAGAAGATTATGTTGTAACTGCATCTACAGTGGTTTGTTGGAAACATTTTGACATAAGTGACGTTGTTAGAACCGAGATAATTAGGGATAAAGAGGGAGTACAAAAGGAGGTGCCAGTAACATTCCCTAATGGGGCAATACCTCGGCTATTTGAATCTCAACCCGAGTATATGTCAAACCCCAAACCTCCAATAAGAGAAAATCCTGATGACAGGCGAAAAAAAATTGATGAAAGGGAGGGTATGGAAATATATATAAATATATATTGCATTTATAGACTTCGAAAAAGCTATCGATAGCATTGAGCACTGGGCAGTAAAAGATCTTTAATTAATAGCCGAATAGATCACAGATATACAGACTTAATAGCCAATATATATAGTGAAGCAACAACATCAATCAAACTCCACAGAGGAACCAAGCCAATCCGCATAAGAAGAGGTGTCAGGGTGACACAATATTCCCTAAATTATTTAACCAGGCCCTAGAAGATGTTTTTAAAAGCTTAAATTGGGAAGAAATAGGCACCAAAGTAAACGGACAATTCTGAACCACCAAGATATGCTGATAATATCAATCAATCTAAAAGAAAATAGAACAAGTAGAGGAATATATAGGACCTGGGACAAATTATTAAACTAAAAAAAGAAAAGCAAACAGCTGAAATCAAGAGACGAGTAAGATTGGCCTGGGCAGCATTCAGTAAATTAAGCAACATATTAAGAAATAAAAAATATCCTCAGTACCTCAAAACGGAAGTGTATAACCAATGTATCCTTCCTGTACTTACCTATGAATCCCAGACCTGGACACTTACAAAATCAAACATGGATAAGGTAACAAAAGCCCAAAGATCAATGGAAAGACAAATGTTACATGTAAAGCTAACAGGTAGAAAAAGGAATGAATTGATAAGAAATAAAACAAAAGTAAGGGATGTCAGAGCAGAAGTAGCAAAATTAAAATGGAAATTTGCCGGTCATATTATCAGACAGAAAGACGATTGATGGAACAAATGTATTGTAAACTGGAGAACTTGGCCAAAGATGGATTGACGAAGGCTAAATAGAATAGATAGATAGAAAAAAAGGTAAGTTTATTTAAAGTTTAAATTAACATGTTACCACTTAAACTAGATTCATAGTTCTGTAAAGTAAGCAGTCAGACATAAGAAACTATCCCACAAACATGCTGTTGTTCAAACTTGACAGTAATAACTTAGCAGTAAGAAAGGAACCATTTTTATTTCTTACTGCTCACTTCATACTGCTTACTTCACGGTACTATGAATCGAACTTTAGGGTTGTTCTCACAAATTGTTTAAAAGTAATTTCTCTTCTATCTATTTATTCTAGGTTTTGTTACATATTTTTTAACATGATTAATGGCCACTGATATTTATTTCCAAATGTTTTGTTTGTTTTAAAAATTAAATGTAACACGCCTAAACACAGTTTATTAGTTTTTACAAAAAAAAAAACAAAATCGCCAAACTACAATCAAAACAAATAGCAGATGTTTATATCTCCCATGTATATATCGGCCCACCAGCCGGCCAATTTGCGATGTTGCCTTTTCTGGTTCGTGGCTCGTTAGTTTACGAAGGCTGCGGTTAAAGGAATACGAACAATTCGCGCGCGCTTGCTTCAGGCGCCTCTAGTGGTAGATATTTAGCAATTACACACTGATAATAGTAATGACGTTCTACCAGGGCACGCGTATAAAGTTTATTTTATAAAAAAAATTAAGAATAATATTTGTTTTTAACAAATAGCGATACTTACCTATATAAACACTAAACTAGATTTATAGAGCAATATAATGTTGAAATTCGTATCATATATTAGGTTTTTTCTATTTTAGTGGATGCAAACCTCTAACCAGTTATGATAACGCAGTATGACGTTGGCGCCAGTCTTACACAAATATTAATAATAAATCGCAACTTCAACATCAAACTATATGTAGTGCTAGAGGGAAGAGTTACCAAGGACTGTACAGTCCTTTAAGAGTTAGAACTTGTTAAAATTAGGTTATAAAATATTATAATTTATGCTTATTAATCAGTGACAATTTTGCAGTGAACTGCATATTATATATCTAGTTTCTATTAAAAAATAATATTGTTTTTTAATGCACTTTACTCTGGAGGGTACGTATGTGTTTTTTGATGTCAAATACCAAATTGCAAATAATGTAAGGACCTAAAACTATAAACAACAAGTGAAATTAGAAAAACAAAAATAAGAAAAAAAGTTTTTCTGTCTTCGGCAGGGACTCGAACCCGGAACCTCTTGCTCTGTACGCAAACATCCTAAGCATTGAACTACCGAATACCACACATAAATTTTTTGGAAATCTTCTATCTCTGCAGGTGCGTGGTGTCTCAATACAAGAACGAGAAATCCTCAGGGTATTAACTCGACCAAGTCATTCAACTGATCACATTAATTCTTCTTTCCCACTGTCAAACGTATGATAACTCAAATTAGACGTAAAGAGTCAACGTCTGAAAGCATGAGATCACTTTTGCGTGTGTTAAAATTTCTGATCGCAATGGGCGATTTCCAATATAATTATCAAATACCAAATTGCAAATAATGCAAGCACCTAAAACTATAAACAACAAGTGAAATTAAAGAATAACTGGTACGGGGTAGACCTCGTCAGATGTCTATCAGGGGAAACGAATCGACCACTGCCCTCCGTAGATTCCAGGTACTCTCTGACCCGGAGAGTTAGCACCTGTCTAGGGTCCCATTCCCAGGGTTACGGGAGAAGACCACATCGGTATGATCATAGCGTAGGTGGCAACCCTTTCTTTTAGGGATAGTATAAAAGAATACAGCTGTTGCCTTACAGTATGGCGTTGGATCGTCAAAGGCTAGCCCAGGTAGCAAGGTCACGTTTTTTAGACGTCAAAAACAGGTCATTTTTAACTCTCTCTAACCCGACGTGTAAGTGACCTTTAAATGACGTTCAAAAGACTCACCCAAAATGACGTCATTTTCAGACGTTTTAAAGACGTCAGCAATATGACGTATTTGGGACCAAATCAGAACATCAGACACATACAGACACAAACCTATTTATGACTTTTTTTAAACTCGCCTGAATATATGAAATATTCCCTGCAGTTGAGAACACTGAAGGAAATTTAGACACAGAAGGTGACTCTTCTGTGACTTAGACCTGAAAGCTGGAAGTACTGGAAGGAACAAGTACATCGGTGTTCTGTGAAGTACAGATCAAAATAGACCTATACCTAGACTTACACATTTCCACCTTGAAGCGAAAGAAGCCTCGAAGTTTGTCTTGATTTAATATTTAATTTATTTTACATACGTACCCCCTCATTCCGTATAAATCCGGTCAAGTACTGACTGGGGCACCATCTATGTAAGTATGAGTGTATGTCCCTTGGACAAAGTGTGCAGTGTGGGTAGTGACCAATATATGAGGTTTTTCAGACGTCAAAAACTACACTACGAAAAGACGTCAAGTAACTGACGCCTTAAAGACAACATTTTTTGGTAGATGACCTGCTGGTCATCTAAATGACCACTTTTCGATGAAAACAAGACGTCATTTGATGATCCCTTGCTACCTGGGAGAGGAGAAAAACCTTGATAGAAATCCTGGCCCTCCAAGTAGGGGGTTGAGGCATTAGACTGGTTCTCTAATACTTTTAAAACAAAGATATTACCAAAAAGCCTAAACAAAGCCTCGGAGCACTGGACGGAAACTCTCAGAGACGACAAAAGCAAAGACAAAGGACTCTGAATATAGCTACATGGAAAGTACAGGGAATAAACCAAAAGTTGTACATTATTGCAACCGAAGTGCAAAATAGTAAGATAGACATTATTGCACTTACAGAGACAAAAAAGAAAGGAACAGGTACAAGTAGTGTCGGTAACTTTGTTCACTTATTCACTGGAGTCCCAAAAGAACGGTGAGCAGCCAGAGGGGTATCCTTATTAATAAAGAAAAACCTCAAACATAAGATTACAGACTACGAGTGCATTAACGAAAATTTACTTCTAGTTAACATGAAGATGCTTGGACACAATATAAGCATAATAGCAGCCTACGCACCATTAAATGACGAAACGGTAGCTATAAAACAAATGTTCTTCGACCAACTTGATGAGACTATCAGTAAAATCGGCAATACCAGGGAAATAATTATGCTTGGCGATTTTAATAGTGGAACTGGTAGACAAAGCCAAAGCAAAGTGGTAGGACCATTTGGAGAGGAAGTAACAAATGATAATGGCATGAGACTGATACAATTGTGTGAAACTCATAATCTAAAAATAAATAATGGTTTTTTAAACATAAGGATATTCATCGGTATACCTGGATTCAGCCAACAAGAAAGCTTAGATCAATCATTGATTATGCTATAGGTGGACAACACTTGGAACTAAAGTGGTATGATGTGCGCACACTTCGTGGTGTTACCTGTGGATCTGACCACCGTCTGGTAAAAGCAAAAATATTATTCCCTGTAAGAAAAACAAATAAGGACGAAAGTATTACAGAAAATGAAAATCTAGAATGCATCGAAGACAATCAAAAATACAACTTTAGAAGTCTAGAAATCGAAAGTATTCAAAGATTGTATCAGAACCGATTTGATGAAAAATTAATAAACACAGATCACTCATTTGAAGAGATAATACAAACATAGTAAAAAGCTTGAAGGAAGCAAGCAAAGAAGCTGTTGGATACCAAGATAATAGAAATAACAATAAGATGTGGTGGACGGAAGAAATACAGGAAACGGTCAAGGAGAAAAAACGCACATACTTGAAATGGCTCAGTAATAAAGAGCAAAGAGACCTAGAAATATACAGGGAAACCAGAAGACTGCTAAGAAGTTTGATACGCACAGAAAAAAATTAAATGTTCGAGCGCAAATGCCACGATATAAATACACACGTAGGAGGTAGGCAGAGCTCTAAAGTATGGAAATTCATTTCTACAGTAAAAAACCCAACAAAAGAAAAAGTAAACATCCAGATCATCAAACCACAACAATGGACAGAACACTATAAGGGACTGCTGCAGGAGAGGAGACCCGAATATCTGGCTGCCTCTCCGAGGAGAGACATAGAAGTACATGGAGAGGAAGTAATCATCGAAAAAGAAATGATAAGGAATAGTATTAAAAAGCTTAAATCCGGAAAAGTTAGCGGACCTGGGGGAATATATGCTAAAGTGCTCAAATATGGATTGGAGAAACTACTCGAAAATCCCACATATATTATCAATCAATGCATAAATGGACATCCAGTACCTGGTGATTGGAAAATTGCATTCATATCCTCCATACATAAAAAAGGAAACAAGCTGGATTGCAACAATTACAGAGGAATTTCAGTAACCAGTACTCTAAGTAGATTGTACGGTAGGATTCTTAGAGATCTATTAGAGAATGATTTTCATGAACAAGAAGAAGAAGAGCAAAGTGGGTTTCGTGCAGACAGATCTTGTAGTGATAATGTTTTTTGTCTTAAACAAGTAATTGAGAAAAGGAGCGCCAGAAATATAGAGACTCATGTTACCTTTGTGGACCTACAAAAAGCTTAACGACCGATTTACCATATACACACTACAGTTTGCTGACGACCAAGTAATTGTAGCTAATGATATATGATGAGAAAGTTTACGGAAGAATACCAAAAGTGGGGGTTAACAGTGAACGTGGACAACACACAGTACTTATGTATTGGAAACGTATCAAGTGAATTAGAACCAGAAAATGGACAAACAATATCTCCATGTAATGAGTATGTATACTTGGGTGTCACATTTGATAAGACGGGAACAGACTGTAAAGAATTGGAAAAAAGAATAGTAAAAGCAAAAAAAGTTATTGGATGTTTTAACAGTATTTTATGGAGCAGAGAGATAAAAAAGAATGGAAAATTTAACATATATGAAACAATGGTGAAAAGCACGCTGTTGTATGGAATAGAGACTTGTCGCGTAACAGAAAAATACAAAGCAAAAATGGAGTGTCGAAATGGATGCAATAAGAAGATCAATGAGAATATCTAGAACAGATCATATAAGAAATGATATCATAAAAGAAAGAATGGGAATCGAGGGAAGCATAACGGATGACATCACTAAAAGGCAACTGATATGGTACGGCCATGTACAACGGAGGAGCGACGAAAGATTACCAATGCAGGTCCTAGAATGGCAACCAATAGGGCGCAGAAAAAGAGGGCGTCCTAAACTGGAATGGCAACAATCAACCCAAAAATCAATGAGTCAAAAAAACCTGACAGAAGATGACTGTCAGGATCGAAGAAGTTGAAGAATACGTGTCGGACAACGTAGAAAAACGTTCTAAGCCGACATAGTAGTAGTAGTAGAAATTAAAGGAAGAAAAATAAGAAAAAGGTTTTTCTGTCTTCGGCCCGGACTCGAACTCGGAACCTCTTGCTCTCTACGCAAACATTCTAAGCATTGAACTACCAAGGACCACGCATAATTTTTTGTAAATCTTCCATCTATGCAGGTGCGCGGTGTCTCAATACAAGAACAAGAAATCTTCAGGGTATTAGCTCGACCATGTCATCCAACTGATCTACTTAATTCTTCTTTCCCACTGTCAAAGGTATGATAACTCAAATTAGACGTAAAAAATCAACATCTGAAAGCATGAGATCACCTTTTCTTTTATTTAAAATTTCTTTTTTTCTTATTTTTCTTTCTTTAATTACACTTGTTGTTTATAGTTTTAGGTCCTTGCATTATTTGCAATTTGATATTTGATAATTATATTGGCAATCGCCCATTGCGATCAGAAATTTTAACACACGAAAAGGTGATCTCATGCTTTCAGACGTTGATTCTTTACGTCTAATTTGAGTTACCATACCTTTGACAGTGGGAAAGAAGAATGGACGCTAGACCATTCGCAAAGAGCGCATTGTACCCACTGAGTTTAAGACATAAATACATATTTCTTTACAGTTCTTACAAAAGTGTACCTACATGTGTACAAATAAGTTTTTTAAATTAAAGAGAAAACATTAAAAAAATAAATGGATCCATGATGGGTTTGATACCTTCCTAGCCCATTAGCAAACTTCATATAAATCTTGAAAACAGTTTTTTATAAATATCTCCGAAACAAAAGCCCCTACGAAGTTTTTGTTTATAATACAAATTTTTGAGAAAAATGTTCGCTGTCAAAAAGCGTGATTATCATTGATAAATTTTGACCAAAATCTAATCAGCTCGTTACAGTATTAAACACTATTTTACCTAAAAAAATCATCATCAATTCTGTCAATCTTAATAATTTTCTTAAATTGCTAATGTCTCAAAAAGTAATCTATTAATTCCTGAAATAATATCAATGCTGTAAAGGAATGAAAAAAATCTGTTTTAAACAAGGTATCACTTGACCCACTTTCCCCATCTAAAATCAAGGGGTAAAAGCTGCCCCAACTAGGGGTCGATAGATATAAATATTTTAAGAAAAAAAAATTACGTGGATTTTTTCAAAAATTTACCATAAATACTCATAATGGCATCCCGTATACGTTTTCTGTGAATTACCCTGTGTATTACTTTAAATTAAAAGTTTTGCCTCTTTACAAAATCTATAAAGAGGCCTTGATCATGATGATTATAACGGAAATGATGACACTTATGTTTTATCGCTCCATTTATTTTGTAAAAAGAGTTTTACAAATTTTTGTTTTCTGTGCAATAAATTTTGTAGTATAAAATGGAAAATAAATATATTTTGTTTACTTCATCATACTAATGACTTACAACAAGCTTACTTGTGCACGTATTAACGCTAAAAACTGCACATAACAGATGTGGCGCTCGCTTCAGGTTCCTCTAGCGGTAGATATTTAGGAATTACAAACTGATAATGATAATGAGGCTCTACAAGAATAATATTTTATTTTTGACAAACGGCGATACTTACATATATAAACATAAAACTAGACTTATAGAGCAATATAATGTTGAAAATCATATGATATATGCCCCGTCGCTCCTTGACATAAAGCTTATAATTTCTAGTTCCAGAAAAAAAAATAACCAATGCATATGCCGCAAATTTTTACCAAATATAAAATTTTTTCAAAAATTTTCGCTAAAATATTATTTTTTCAAATTTTGACGCAAAATTTAACTGATTTTAAGGAGGTAAAAACCGCAGAAGAACTATGGAACAAGTTAAAAACCATGTTCGCGGACACAGGGTTCTCTAGGAGAATTAGTTTACTCAGATCCTTAATATCTACACGCTTAGAAGACTGTGAAAACATGGAGTCTTCTGTAACCAAGATAGTAGAGACTTCACAGCGTTTGAGAGCCACTGGCTTCAAGATAGATGAAGAGTGGATAGGGTCACTCCTACTGGCAGGCCTTCCTGAAAAGTACTCACCAATGATAATGGCCATAGAACATAGTGGCATCCAAATTACCACTGATGCCATTAAAACTAAATTGTTAGATATGGAACCTGATGAAAAACGACCAGGTGGTAGTGCTTTTGCGGGAAAATTTGACATGAAAATGACAAAGAAAAAGGCTGGTTTAGCAGACAGTAGATCAAGTGCGGGCGGTGCGAAAAAGGAAGTCACGTGCTTTGGCTGTAATCAGAAAGGTCATTATAAATATAACTGTCCGGAGAAACGGGAGCAACGGGAAAAGCCGAAAAAACCAGAAAATTCGAATGAAAAAAAGGCGGTTTACAGTGCAGTTTTTCTGACGGGTCAGTTCGGTAAAGATAACTTTTACATAGATTCGGGTGCTAGTATGCATATGACACCAAATATGCATTGGCTGACGAATAAAAAAGAACACGAAATCAGTGAGATTGTAGTGGCAAATAAATCTAGAGTTTCAGAAGAATGTTCGGGTGATTTGAACATTAAAACATGTGTGGACAATGGTACATGTGACATTACAGTGCGAGATGTTTTGTGCATACCTGAGTTGACCACAAACTTGATTTCGGTGAGCCAGTTGATTAAAAATGGCAACAATGTAGTTTTTCAAACTGAGGGTTGCAAGATTTTTAATGGGCAACAGGAGTTAGTAATGTATACAAACTGAATACACAAGATAGTGTATGTTTGTTAAGCAGTTCCACAAGTGTTTCAGATGAGACCTGGCACAGAAGGTTGGGACACCTAAACTCCAGAGATCTGGCAAAAATGAAAAAGGGATCTGTAAATGGTTTAAGCTACATTAGAGACATAGAGCTGAGTAAGTTGAATTGTGAAGTCTGCAATGAAGGTAAACAAACAAAATTACCTTTCACAGATAAAGGCTCGAGAGCTAAAAATTTGTTAGAATTAATTCATGTAAACTTGTGTGGACCTATGGAGGTTAAGTCAATTGGAGGTGCCAAATATTTTATGATTTTGGAAAATGATTTTAGCAAAATGGATTTTGTTTATTTTTCAAAGAGCAAGGATGAGGCTTTCACAAAATTCAAAGAATTTAAAGCTATGGTAGAGAACCAGAAAAATTTACAGATAAAGATTTTGAGGTCAGATGGAGGGGGTGAATTTTGCAATAAAGAATTTGACAGTTTATTAAAGAAAAAAGGCATAATTCATCAGATCACAAATCCACACACCCCACAGCAGAACGGTTGTTCAGAGCGCATGAACAGGACAGTGGTGGAAAGAGCCAGATGTTTGCTGTTTGATGGGAAAATGGATAAGAAGTTCTGGGGAGAGGCAGTGAATACTGCAGTGTACCTACGAAATAGATCATTAGCATCAGGATTAGATGGAAAAAACCTTATGAGGTATGGAATCGATACAAACCAGATGTAAGTAATCTAAGAATTTTTGGCAGCGAGGCCATGGTCCATATACCAAAAGAGGAAAGGTGTAAATGGGACATAAAGTCACAAAAAATGATTTTTGTAGGCTACAGCGACACAACTAAGGGGTATAGATTGTATAACCCAGACTTGCAGGATGTTGTGATAAGTAGAGATGTTAATGTCATAGAGGAAACAAGAAAAGAAGTCAAAATTGTCATGAGTCCTAGAAGTCCTTATTTTTCTGATGAAAAAGAGAGATTGACAGAAAGTGACACAAGTGATGATGACTATGTGGATCAATATGAACAAGAAAAATCAGACCAACTAAGACGAAGATCAGGTAGAGACCCTAAACCTAAGAAATTTGATGATTATGTGACATTTATATTATTTGATAAAAGTGGGTTAGGTGAACCGATCAGTGTAGAAGAAGCTTTGTCAAGAGATGATTCTGTGAAATGGAAATGTGCCATTGAGGAAGAATTAGAGTCTTTTGAGGAGAACGAGGCATGGGTGTTGGAAGATTTACCAGAGGGAGCTACGTGTGTGCAAAGTAAATGAGTGTTTCAAAGAAAAGAAAATAGTGATGGTGAAGTGAAATATCGTGCAAGGTTAGTAGCAAAAGGGTTTACTCAGAAGCAGGGAGTGGACTATGATGAGACTTTTTCACCAGTGGTAAGACACTCAACATTGCACATGCTTGTCAGTAAGTTTAGATTTAAACATTACACATCTAGACGTAAAAACAGCTTTTTTAAATGGTTTTTTAAAAGTTTATATGAGACAGCCAGATGGTTTTGTCTGTTCAGAAATCGATAAATCTAAAGTTTTAAGATTGAAGAGAGCTATCTATGGGCTTAAGCAAGCGTCTAGAGCGTGGAATGATAGGGTAAACACTGTTTTGCAGGATTTAGTATATGAGAGATCTAATTTGAAACCATGCTTGTTTATCAAAAACAAAAATAATCAGGATTTAACTGTCATTGCATTATATGTTGACGATTTTTTGTTTTTTCAAATAATCAACAAGAGGTGGATTTTGTTAAACAAGAGCTGGGTTCAAAATTTAAAATTAAAGATCTCGGAATCGCAAAACAATGTTTAGGAATGAAGATTGACAAAAAATGTCATGAAGTTGAGCCAAGAAAAATATATTGAACAGTTATTGCAAAAGTTCAATATGGCAGATTGCAAGACAGCAATTACTCCATTAGAGAGTAAATTTGATTTTACAGAGGTAGGTCAAAAAGTAGATGTACCTTACCAACAGTTGATAGGGACTTTAATGTATTTAGCTGTTCTTACAAGACCAGACATTGCGTATAGCGTTAGTTTTTTAAGTCAGTTCAATAGGAACTATAAAAGTGTTCATTGGAAAGCTGCTAAGAGGGTTCTTAGATATCTTAAGGGAACTAAAGATTATAGTTTATGTTTTTCAAAAGAAAATAGCAACACACAGTTGACGCTGACTGGGGTAGTAATTCATTAGGCGGGCGTTCATACACGGGGTTTTTGTTAACTAAATGGTTCTGTGATTTCTTACGAGAGTTCTAAACAGAAAACGGTAGCTTTGTCTAGTATGGAAGCCGAATATATGGCTATGTCAGAATGTGCAAAAGAGGATATATATTTGAAAAATTTAATGCAGGAATTTACAGGCAAAGAGTTCATAACGATAATCAGAGTGCATTGTGTCTGTCCGTAAATCCAATGTTTCACAAAAGGTCGAAGCATATAAATATTCGACATCACTTTGTACGAGAAGCTATTTCGAATAATTTCATTAAAGTAAAATATTTACGTACAGATGAAATGCCTGCAGATGTATTAACCAAGGGGTTGGGTTCTAAGAAGCATTATGAGTTACTAGACAAAATGGGTTTGCATAAGTAGTAAATTTTTTTTTTACAGTTTGAGTGGGGGTGTTAAAAATAAGCGAACAGTTCAAAAATAATATTTAATTAAATTTAGAACTCATAGCGCACTCTAGCGATAAATCATTGTACCTTGTACACAATGTTTCTCTGTGAGCCTTAGTGGCAGTGGCCTTAGTAGGTGCCTGTAAACCTTAGTTTATTTTGTTTTACGGACCTTATTGTTATTTGTGAGGTTACGTTCAGAAATATGAAAATAAATAGTTTTTTACAAATTGTCAAACCGAACGAATGCGTTTTTATTTCATCTTGGGTTTTGGACGCTTTTTCAGTAAATTCAACAATATAAACCTTGGCACTGAGGTCGTGTTTAGGTCCTTAGCTAATTGTGGCCCTCCATCTGGTCGGGTTACAAACTTTTTGGTGCAGCGTTAAAAGTAGCACTTTATTCCCTAGGTTTATCACATCACACGCCTATCACAGTACCAATTTCTACCCACGCATCTTTTTCTAAATGTTTTTTAAATAGTCTTTATTCTTTGGATCCCATATGACTAGTCTTGTAATTTTCAATTAAAATCAATACTTGTTCTTCATTCATTGTATTTGTTTTCATTTAAAGGGAATCCCATGTGATCGCATCGAAGGCCGCCGCCTCTCGGCTCACTGCGAGCGGCTTGTTGCGTGATCGCCATCATGTTTTTTTCACCTTCGCACTAGTGAATATCCATTCGTTGTTCGAAGCTCGTGGTACGGTAATGAGGACCCGGCTTAAGATATTTGTTTTTTTTGCTCAAAAACACGTTTTTTTTTTTTAATGAAACTTCTCCTTCAAAAAATGATCGTGTACAGTTCCCACATAGCATACTACTTTTTGCTGAAGTTTCTGGTGCTGTGTATATAACGTGTTTTTTACCTTCGTTATTTTCATGAACATAATTCACACTTGAAAAGTCCTCCACAACATGTTCTAAAACGCCTCTAGATTAAGACTTCTCAAACCTACTAACTTTCTGCGTCTTTTTTGGCCACGTTTTTTTAATAAAAAATTTTTAACTTAAAAGAGAAGCGAAAGGAAATTATTATTATAGTTCACTAGTTTAAGACTACAACAATTCAAGACAATTTTAAAGATGGCGCTCAAGGCAAGACAAAATATCTTTATATCTATCTATATACATTATGTTTTTTTTAAAAGCTTAACAAGATTTTTTAACAATATAAACAATCACAAAATATTAATGTGTCTTTAACCAGGTTAATAACATATGCGTCGTGATCGTGGATCAGGGGTTAGTTCCTTAACAGGTTTTTCGAGTTTAGAGGCCAAACCACTGCCTGAAAATATTCGGTAGAAAAGCCATGCAAGTCGCGTTTTAAAATTCGTGTGGAAAAGGCGTGAATCTAATGTGATTTTAACGTTTATAAAAATCACTTGAAACCAACGTAAAAACATTTCTGTTTTAAGTTGATAATGACGTTATTAAAACGCAGTTTTTAGCAACGTTATTTTTTATAACATTAATAAATGACCTATTAAGCTTGTTTTCATATATGAAATAAACGTTTTTTTCTAGCAGCTTTTAAAATCCACGTTTTTTTTTCTCACGCCTTTTTTACGTGTTAAACACGTGATTTCCCACTAAACACAAAAACATTTTAATAACGTCAAAAATAGTGTATAAGTTAAAAACATAACGTTAGGTTGGATGTTAATTCTAACGTCATATTTATAGTTAAAAAGAAGCTTAATAACCCGTTTTCTGACGTTAGAAATACAGTCTTATGTTTTTATAACGTTTTTTTAAAGTGTTTTTCGAACGTTAAAAAAAATATTGATTTTTAACACTGAAAAAGAAATGTTTTTCTAACATTGAAAAATAAATGTTTTTTTAACAATGAAAAAATATATTTTTTTGCAAATATCTCCAAAGATAAGGTAACATAATAATGTAAATAAAATTCTTCTTTTTTGGAAACGCAGGGCAGCGACAGCCCGTTGAGGTTTTCGTGAACTCGACACTCAGTAAAGGCAATTCGGCTCGTAGCTTCTGAAAATAAAATTTAAAATTATATGTAAACAATAATTTTGTAGTAAGTGCCTCGCTACGAGACCAAACAATTCATGCTCAAGTGAATACAAGGCAAACAATTTCAAGTCGCGTATTCACTTTAGCATGAATGCAAACGAAGAATTCGCTTGGTCCCGCTGCGAGGCTTGCGAAGTAGCAGTTTGCTAAACCTCGCCTATGTAATATTTATTTATCAATAAAGACGATTTATTATTATTATATAATTCTGTCTCAAATGACTACGCGGCTTAAGGTCCGGCGGCTAATTGCCCGCCGTGAATTGTCGCATTCCCTGTCTGATTACCTATAGGTATGCGATATTTCATACAAAACCATTTTTTTTCTTACTTGATTTTGTGGTGCTTCATTTAGATCACTGCACACACATTTGTTGTTCTTTAACTGTACCATCTTTCCCACACAATTGGAGTAATATTCCGATCCAAATATGTATTCACTATCAATATTAATAATTGTGCTTTAAATTTGCCATGTTTGTTTCTGCAAAATGCAAATATTTTAACCAAAATTACAAAAAGCGTCTTTGCTACCGATTCGTATCAACTCGCAGCGAAACGAAACTAATGGCGATGTTCAAGTAGTGGGACTGCTATACTATAGAGGGCGCTGCCAAGAAATTTTAAAAACGAAAAAAATTTTACAAATTTTTTTTATTTAATTTTATTTAAATATTTAATACAAATATGGAGAGATTTAAGTATCGTGTCTTAAAATGGTTTAAGAAGTTACAAATCATTTTTAAATGTCGTTTTTATCGTTAGGAATAATTACTATACCCTGTACATATATAATTATAATGATTCAATAATTCCACAAAGAGGCATATTTATCTAAAACACGATATTTTAAACATGTTTTAACTAGAGATGGGCCAACCTGCGATTTTGGTGGAGAAGTGACAAGACGTGACTGCTCCAGTCGCGTCACGGTGACAAATAACAGTGATTTTTTGGAGCAGTTTAACCAATACACACCTATATGGCGAAATCGCAATCTAGAAAATTGTTCCCTACTCTGCACTGTGCTGCCGCGTAGACGCGGCGCGGTCCTTTAATAGATATATGGGCGCGACAGACGGAGCGGGCGGGCATTGCGGGCAAACAGTCACTGTAACCACAGATCACCTTCAAAGGTGATCCGTGCTGTAACTGCTTGGGGTACTCGCGATCGCGACTTTACGCTGCGACGGACGCCGGTGCGGTGGTGACGTGGGGTTTCGGTCGGGGCGTCAGTGCCAGACTGTGACAAAATGTCACTGCTATTTCGTTCGGACTGGAGCAGATGGTGACTGCAACAGACGAGTCACAGTTCGTGAAATCGCCACCCACCTCTAGTTTTAACCTATAACCTTTTCTAGAAAATCGACCAATGTGCATCCCTGCATGTAACAGATATCGTCGTTCACCGCTAAATTAATAATTTGCACTGAGTTTTTATTATTCCGATGGCGAATTGGTCACCTTAAGTTTAGGTGCATATAATTGGGAATAGGGGCCCTGTACTGGATTGCACGGCATATCGTGAGCAGACCCAATACTTTTCTCACGTGTAGCAGCAAACCAAATAGCAATGTTTTAGTGTACCTGTGCTCCTAACCTGAGTCTAAAAATATTTTAAATAAGTTGTAAAGTTTGTTTTTAAGAAATGGAATTATTTGTTGTCAATCGGTAAGGATTCAAAGAAATATTAGAACTAAAAAAAATGTTGTTTAGAATTCTGTGAATACTTTCTTTAGCGTTGCTATATTTCCTTGAAAAATTTAGGGAACATTTTATAATAAAATAAAAATACAATATTTAAGAAATTTTGCCAAGTTTCTGTAAATATACTTAAAAAACTATATATGGGTCTAACTTAGGTAATGTAGAGTTACTATCCGTCCAGATTTCTCCAGTCAGGGCTCTTAAAATGGACAGGCCATGACCTCCACTTTGTTGATGTCACATGTCACATCAGGGGCTGATTTTTTTTTGATGGTCATGTCATGACACAGGTGATTAAAAATTAAATTTAAAGCAGAAGCGAATGTGTTTGTTTCTGCATGGAAAGTAATTGGATTATCTACATCTATTTGTTTATATTCGACACTCAGCAGACTTTTAAAACTTAATATAGTTAATTACATGTGTACAAAAATCAAAAATTATTTTTTTGTAGTGTAATTTTGTTTTAATTATATAAACAATTTTTTGTCTAAATTTTGTGTACTAGACATTTTTTTAATTATAGAAAATTTTATTCTAAATTTAGGTAAATTTAAATAGTAGGTAATTAAGACTTTACATTGCAAAAAAAACATTGACAAGGGTAAATACTTTGTAATGGTATAATATAACAATAAAGCTATCTTGAATCTTGTTTTAGAAAGATTAACTCTGGTATTTTTGGATTCTAAATGAACTTTATTCTAAAAAAATCATTAAAAAATCGAAAAAGTTTTACAAAGTCAAATACATGACAAATAAAACAGTTGGCATCTGGTACATGGCAGGTAATTTAAATTTAAAATAAGGAATGCTAAATCTTAAAGATTTTATTTAACCTAATCATTTTCAAATTCAATTATTCTTTTATTAAAAAAATTGTATACAAACAAGGATTGTTACAATTGAACAATAAGCGTCAAGAAAAGAAGTTGCTGCACTAAAAATGAAGCCCTACTAAAGAAAACTTATAAATACAGTTAAAACAATTAAAACAAAGTAACTAGAGCAACTTATGTCAAAAAAGCTTTTTTTTATAATAATAAAAATATTAATATAAAAATTATATCTAAAATTTAAAAATTTTTGTTCTAGAGCTTGAATTTTGCATAGTTACAAAAGTTTGGTGGAATATTGGGATGGTGTCTGAGAATATTTCACTGAAATTTCACAGAAATCTGTGGTGCCATTTTGAAAATATCATAAAAAAAAGTCTTACCTCACATAAGACCCAATGTAAAAGTCAGCCCCCCCGACAACAGCTGATTTTTTCAGGATCATGGCCTGTATTTTTTTATTGGTCTTGCTCCAGT
Source organism: Aspidapion aeneum (assembly GCA_963576565.1). NCBI lineage: Eukaryota > Metazoa > Arthropoda > Insecta > Coleoptera > Brentidae > Aspidapion > Aspidapion aeneum. The sequence continues at coordinate 171,584,398 of OY755038.1, read as the reverse complement.
GTATGAATTCTTGAATGAATGAGTGAGAAGGAGTACTCCATCAAAATCAGGTAAAAGTCAAACTGCACATGTGATTTCACTTGATTTCCGCATCTCTATGGGTCTTCATTCAAATTTTGAGGAGTACTCACTTAGGGAGATTTTAAGAATAACAAATGGCAATTCGAAAGAGACATAAAAGTTATATATATCATGCTCTTTGAACAAAAGTGACACATCTAGAAATTTTAGGATTTTCCCTTTTGACAATTAGATGTTTCTCACTCACTATAGATAGATACAAGGGGTGAACAGCTAACCCAAAATGTGTACACTGATTGTGAAAATCCAGAATCTTTGTGTGAAAATCCACAATCTTTGCTAAGATTGTGAGGGATTGTGTAAAGATTGTGAGGGATTGTGAAGGACTGTGGTAAGATTATGAGAGATTGTGAAGGATTGTGGTAAGATTGTGATGGAATGTGGTAAGATTGTGAGGGATTGTGATGGACTGTGGTAAGATTGTGAGGGACTGTGAAGTACTAAGGTAAGATTGTGATAAATTGTGTAATGATTAAGAGATTCTGGTGAGATTGTGAGTGATTGTGATTGATTGTGGCCATTTGTGAATGATTGAGTAAAGACTATGTATATAAAAACACATTTTTGTTTAGAGCATTATTTACCTACATGGTTTAAATTCCTGTTATACACAAAGGTAAGTATTTCAAACTAATATACCTACGTGTGAAATGGTACTTCTAGGGGAGATAGAGGAAACCCAGCTCCCCTTTGCAAGCCTCAAATTTAGGTATGATTTTTGGTGAGCCCTCATAGCCCCTTTTCACGCTTTTTAAAATGTCTGCATTTTAGATCGGGGCTGATAACTTTTTTAATTTTTCAATATTTCTTTTTAGTAGATAGTTTAAGTTATGCTACATATTTTTAGCTCACATATATACTATACTATAGTACTGTGAGCTATGGTGATCCTGAGAAAAAAAAAGTTGCTCCGATTTAAAAAATTTTTATATATCTTTGCGTTTCAGATGATTTTGAAACTTTTTTGTTGCGCCGTCTGTCTGTCTGTCTGTAACAACCAACGCGCATAACTCAAAAACCGCTTGGCCGATTTCAATAAAATTTGGTACCTAGGCTGGGTCTTGGGTCGAGATGGTCCCATTTCAATATGAACAAAATCCATCGAACACAAACCAAATAAAAGGGGGGATAGATTTCAAAAATTCGAGTTTATGTGAAAATATGGCGTGTGTGATATCAATGGAAGGTAATTGAGTCTGGAGTTAAACAAAATACATTCTAATTTATTTAAAAAAAAGGGTGGGGGTATATTTCAAAAATTAGAGTTTAAGTGAAAATATCGCGTGTGTGATATCAAATGAAAGGTAATGGAGTCTGAAGTTTAACAAAATACATTTTAGTTTTTGTTTCTTTTAAGGGTGGGGGTGGATTTCAAAAATTTGAGTTGAAGTCAAAACATGGCTTGTGTGGTATCAAACAAAAGGTAATTTAGTGTGAAGTTGAATAAAATATATTTCAGTTTGTAGTTATATTAGCTCACACGTACACTATAACTATAGTACCTAGTGTGAGCTTAGGGGCCCATATATTGGCAGAGTATTACATAAGCATGAGATTGACAGGTATGCAAGTGCACTTTATCAAGGTCATATTAACAAAAAATGACAATGATTTCCGCATCCAGCACAAAGGATTCTTCGCAAATATATTCCCAATGCAGTTAAAAAGACACAAAAGTAAGAGTATAACATCAAAAACACACAGTGCCATATTTCGTATTCTCTGCTATTGGGAGGTAAATTATGATTACATATAAACATTAGTAGTAATAGTAGTAGTAGTAGTGGAGATACCATTTTTGGCCTAGCGACAAGGCACACGGCGCATCCTTTTCGCAAACCCCCGATTTGTCCGTACACCATATACCAAACTGATGCATGTGCCCATTAGGATGTAAGTTTTCTTTCTCTAAGAGGACTTAATTTTGCCTAATATCACTTTGTTGAGGGCAGGGATCTTTATACTGTGTAGCAAGTATACACAGTGGACCCACACTTTTACAAGACTACATGACTTACATCTTTCTAACATCGCTATCATCCCAGCAGAACTTGGTAATAGACTATAGACTTCTTTCCTTTTCAACACAACAGTCGTGGTTCTCTTGAGTTGACTTTGGGGGATTTTTGCTGGCGCCGCCGTCCTGGTTCCAACTATAACAGGGTTATTAATCTTGGCTCTCTGGTTGTTGGCCCCTGGACTACACCTGCATATATTCTCGATGTACAAGGTCAACTTATGTTTTTGTCTGTATGTGCATCACACAACATTTGGATGTCGACTGTTGAAGTTGAATGGGCGACAGGGCGACGAGACGCTTTTTTTCTTTTTGCGTCGTTCGACATGCGAAACTGGTACCTTCTGCATGTGAAGCCGACGACCATACCACTGGACTACTCTGCCGCTATGTATAAACAGTAACTTAAACTCAAATTTTAAACAAAAATTAGAGGACGCTAACATGGAGTTACAGCTACGATTCCCTCCGCGGTCGCTTTACGAATAAGTTGCGCGTTCATCACTGGTTTAACAAAGATCCGTATTACTGGTCTATCTCTTTTCAACACGTGGCAGACGCGGCGTACGCGACCGTGGAGGGAATCCTAGCTTTAACATAAAAATATGTAGTTACACTATCTAGTGTAAATAGCTTGTTTTTAGGTTTTTTAAAGCTGAATGCAACTATCAAGTTAAATTTGATCTGTGACATTTACTTTCCAAGATATACCACAAAGTTATATTTTTTCTTATGGAATAACCATTTTTTTACTTGATTTTCGGAATCGGCATAAAAATTCCTTTAAAATGATGATGATACTTGTTTGATACTTTTTTGTCTTTTTTTATATTTTTTTATTAAAAATCAAAATATTTTTTTTTTTAAATACTAAAAATTAAAAAATAGTACCTACTAAGAATAAAAATAATAATATAAAAAATAAAACATCGAGTGTGATTGTTTTAAAGGAAATTTTAACCCGATTTTAAAACTCAAAAAAAGGATAATTTTATAAGAAAAAATCTTTATTACTCTAAGGAAAAAATATAGTAACTTTATTTTATATCTCAAAAACTAAAATAAACCTAAAGCGAAGGTTGGTTTTCCTTTATCTTCCTTAGAAGTACCCTTCCCCACTTAAAAGTGTTCAATTTGGAAAACTCTGTACAGGATGATGGGTTATATTTTACTTAATCGATTTCTTTGTCAATATTGTTGGCACCAAGAATGACACATTAAAGGCTAAATGGAGAAAGTTGCATGATTTTTCCATAAACACTAGAATTTGATGCCAAAAATAACATGTTAATCCCTTGTTAAACTTTTTACATACCTACCTATTTATTGAGTTAAAATGACATATCTTAATCCCTTGCTAAACTTTTTACATACCTGTATTTATTTATTTAATTTTTTAAAGAGGATATATTTTTAGATTATATATTTCTTTTCCTATTAAAAAGGTGACAATCCTAAAAGGCACGGATTCTTGAGTGCCCACTCTTTAAATTTGTCCCTTTTTTACCATCAAAAGTCTCTGCATAAGTAGGTACTACCCTTGGTATTACCCAAGAATAACTCACCTCTTAGTCAGCTACAAAACACCAAATTTTTCAATGCACAATATCCAATATAAATAAAAAATTCTAAAGATATTTGAGGTTACATATATGGGAATTCCCCACATTATTAAATCAATGAATAGTCTATTACTTAAAAGTAGCTATATACATTGATGGCATTCAAAAAATGGCTGATGAAAAGCTCTGTTTTAAGGGCACTTTGAAAGAGAATAAAAATCTTTGGAAGAGACCATACATGTTTACAGATTGTGGAAGATTGTGAAAGAATGTGAGTGATTGTGTAAAGATTGTGATAGATTGTGAGGGATTGTGAAGTATTGTGGTAAGATTGTGAAGGATTGTGACAGATTGTGAGAAATGTGTACACCGATTGTGAGAGCTGTTCACCCCTCGGATAGATACATACATACATATTCCAAGTAAGTCAAAATTTAGATGACAAATAATACAAAATATATTTTTAATAATATATTAATAACTTTTTAACTACCACAGCTTCTTATGGTGAGTGCAAAAGTTTTTTGCAATTTTCCAACAATAAAATTTTTTGAAATGGTGCACTTTTATTTGGATGCAATATGTCTTTGTCCAATTGTACTTGCCATTTTTCTGTAAAATTATAGAGACAAAACTTTTTTTTGGCTTTGTTAAGCATGACATTGCATCAAAAATCACCAAAACACCTAAACTAAGAATTAAATTGAATTTTTTTATGCGTGCATCAGATTTACCTTTATACAATTTTAACTGGTTTCTCTACTTTTGTCCAGTACTGTATTAATAACATGAAGCCATAATTTCTAGCAGAATATCTGGCTTTCTCTCCTGGCTCAGCTTTTTTTAAATTACTTATTATCAATTTTTTACCCTGTGTTGCTTCAAATTACATGGTTTTTAAATAAATCTGTTATTTGTCAAATAATTAGGTCAAGTAAATTATCTTAGGTAAGTCGGAAGCTTTTTATTTTTTATCATATTTTATTAAGAAATATTTTTCTTACATTTTTAATTATTGATAAGTGGGTCCAATTTTAATCTGTAGTATCTTTAGTGATTTTTACCTTCCTTGCCATGCAGAAATGGCTAGAAAAGATATCATTTTCAATGAAAACAAATTTAAGATTACTATATAAATGTGTTATTTAGGTGTATTTGGATGTGTGTGTGTCTGTCCAGCCCAGAATAGCTTTGAAACCACTGGACCAATTTTCATGAAATTTTTGTGAAAAATAGTGTTTGACACTGTAACAAGCTGACAGAAGTGTGGGAGAAATTCATTAATGTTAATGACAGTAAAAAAATTGAGAAAATGCTAACTTTTTAATGTAGCATCGGTTTTTGAAATATAGTAGAACACATTTCTCACAATACTTTGTGTTATAACCAAAAAATTAGTAGGAGCTTTCATTTATGAAATGTTTACAAAAAGCTTTTTTCAGGGCTAATATAGTGTGCTAATGTTGCTAGTAAGAAATAATATACATTGTGGTCCATTTTTTTTTAAATTAATGTTTTTTAAATAAATCTGTATTAAGTACCTGTCAAATAACTAAGTCAAGTGAATTAGTGAAAGTAGGTACTTTTTATTATATTTTATTGCGAGATAGTTTTCCTACATTTTTAATTAATATTAAGTGCTTAGGTCAAATTTCAATTTGTAATATTTTTAAATTTTTTTTATTTTACATTTTGTTTACTAGTGGTTAAGATCATTATACCATTTTGCTCAAATATGTTTGAAAATTTTATGCAAATTAAGAAATACTTAACTCTACTCTATTTGCATTTGCAAACTTGACATTAAAGTCGATTTACATTAAAATCTGCCAGCAATTAAATATGTTTCTAATTTTTTTTTAAAGCACTTATAGGTACCTGAATCCATTGGAGAAGAACTAAGAACCACATTATCATGTGGCACTATAGTAAAGTTTAATTTAGTTTAGTTTAGTTTACTAATGGGCATGCCATTTATAAAAGTTTACAAACATAACATATAACTAATAATGTGACATTCGACTTATAGTTAATAGTGATGTGATATAAAAAAAAATGTAACTGGGGAGAGCGGGGCAAGATGGGCACATGGGGCAAGATGGGCACCTGTCTACTACTTGTTATCTATGACCACTAGAAAACAAATAACAACATAAATCTGTTCATTAGCATCAGTGACCATACCCCTGATAGTTTGGTAAAGATCCCCAAAACGGCACCACAGTAGTAAATGTTTAAGATATAAAATTTCCGAGGGGTGATCAACTGAACCAAATTTGTACATCGTCCTACAGGACTTTAAAAAATTTTTGGTCCTGTATAGTCCTGTACATGTCCTGTATAGTCCTGTACAAGTTCTGAATAGTCCTGCCTGTGGGGTCCTGTGGCTGAGAAAGCAAAACAAAAAAAAAGGTTATCACGTCTTAAATCGCGTTTTTCTTAGAGAGCGATTTGCCTTTGCCGGCCTTAGTACTTCCTAATCATGCTTAGGGCACTCTTAGGCGCCAGTACCCTCGGGATCTTGTATAGTCCTGTGGAGTCCTGTAGAGTCCTGTGGAGTCCTGTGGGGTCCTGTAGAAAAATTTGTACACCTACTGTGGGCAGCTGATCACCCCTCGAAAATTCGACGGGTGATCAGCTGAACCAAATTTGTAGACCGTCCTACAGGACTTTAATAAATTTTTGGTCTTGTATAGTCATGTACATGTCCTGTATAGTCCTGCCTGTGGGGTCCTGTGGCTGAAAAATCAAAACAAAAAAAAATGTCATCACGTCTTAAATCGCGTTTTTCTTAGAGAGCGATTTGCCTTTGCCGGCCTTAGTACTTCCTAATCATGCTTAGGGCACTCTTAGGCGCCAGTACCCTCGGGGTCCTGTATAGTCCTGTGGAGTCCTGTAGAGTCCTGTGGGGTCCTGTGGAAGTCCTGTATAGTCCTGTGGGGTCCTGTAGAAAAATGTGTACACCTACTGTGGGCAGCTGATCACCCCTCGAAAATTCAGGTTTGCGATGGACCTAAAAATACTCTGTTATTATATGGGCACCTAAGCTCACACTAGGTACTATAGTTATAGTGTACGTGTAAGCTAATGTAACTAAAAACTGAAATATATTTTATTAACCAGACTCAATTACCTTTCGTTTGATACCACACAAGCCATGTTTTGACCTAAACTCTAATTTTCCAAATTTACCCCCACCTTTTTTTTTTAAACTAAAATGTATTTTGTTTAACTCCAGACTCAATTACCTTTCGTTTGATACCACACAAGCCATATTTTCACTTAAACTCTAATTTTTGACATTTACCCCCACCCTTTTTTTTAAATAAACTAAAATGTATTTTGTTTAACTGCAGACTCAATTACCTTTCGTTTGATATCACACACGCCATAGTTTCACCCAGACCTGGGTACCAAATTTCATTCAAATCGAGCAAGCGGTTTTTGAGTTATGCGCGTTGGTCGTTACAGACATACAGACAGACATACAGACAGACAGACAGACAGACAGACAGACAGACATACAGACAGACATACAGACAGACATACAGACAGACATACAGACATACAGACATACAGACATACAGACAGACATACATACAGACAGACAGACATACATACAGACAGACATAGAGACAGACATACAGACAGACATAGAGACAGACATAGAGACAGACATACAGACAGACATACAGACAGACATACAGACAGACATACAGACAGACATACAGACAGACAGACATACAGACAGACATACAGACAGACATACAGACAGACATACAGACAGACATACAGACAGACATACAGACATACAGACAGACATACAGACAGACATACAGACAGACATACAGACAGACATACAGACAGACATACAGACAGACATACAGACAGACATACAGACAGACATACAGACAGACATTCAGACAGACATACAGACAGACATTCAGACAGACATACAGACAGACATACAGACAGACATACAGACAGACATACAGACAGACATACAGACAGACATACAGACAGACATACAGACAGACATACAGACAGACATACAGACAGACATACAGACAGACATACAGACAGACATACAGACAGACATACAGACAGACATACAGACAGACATACAGACAGACATACAGACAGACAGACATACAGACAGACAGACATACAGACAGACATACAGACAGACATACAGACAGACATACAGACAGACATACAGACAGACATACAGACAGACATACAGACAGACATACAGACAGACATACAGACAGACATACAGACAGACATACAGACAGACATACAGACAGACATACAGACAGACATACAGACAGACATACAGACAGACATACAGACAGACATACAGACAGACATACAGACAGACATACAGACAGACATACAGACAGACATACAGACAGACATACAGACAGACATACAGACAGACAGACAGACAGACATACAGACAGACATACAGACAGACATACAGACAGACATACAGACAGACATACAGACAGACATACAGACAGACAGACATACAGACAGACAGACATACAGACAGACATACAGACAGACATACAGACAGACATACAGACAGACATACAGACAGACATACAGACAGACATACAGACAGACATACAGACAGACATACAGACAGACATACAGACAGACATACAGACAGACATACAGACAGACATACAGACAGACATACAGACAGACATACAGACAGACATACAGACAGACATACAGACAGACATACAGACAGACATACAGACAGACATACAGACAGACATACAGACAGACATACAGACAGACATACAGACAGACATACAGACAGACATACAGACAGACATACAGACAGACATACAGACAGACATACAGACAGACATACAGACAGACATACAGACAGACATACAGACAGACATACAGACAGACAGACAGACATACAGACAGACATACAGACAGACATACAGACAGACATACAGACAGACATACAGACAGACATACAGACAGACATACAGACAGACATACAGACAGACATACAGACAGACATACAGACCAGACAGACATACAGACAGACATACAGACAGACATACAGACAGACATACAGACAGACAGACATACAGACAGACATACAGACAGACATACAGACAGACATACAGACAGACATACAGACAGACATACAGACAGACATACAGACAGACATACAGACAGACATACAGACAGACATACAGACAGACATACAGACAGACATACAGACAGACATACAGACAGACATACAGACAGACATACAGACAGACATACAGACAGACATACAGACAGACATACAGACAGACATACAGACAGACATACAGACAGACATACAGACAGACATACAGACAGACATACAGACAGACATACAGACAGACATACAGACAGACATACAGACAGACATACAGACAGACATACAGACAGACATACAGACAGACATACAGACAGACAGACAGACATACAGACAGACATACAGACAGACATACAGACAGACATACAGACAGACATACAGACAGACATACAGACAGACATACAGACAGACATACAGACAGACATACAGACAGACATACAGACAGACATACAGACAGACATACAGACAGACATACAGACAGACATACAGACAGACATACAGACAGACATACAGACAGATATACAGACAGACATACAGACAGACATACAGACAGACATACAGACAGACATACAGACAGACATACAGACAGACATACAGACAGACAGACATACAGACAGACAGACATACAGACAGACAGACATACAGACAGACATACAGACAGACATACAGACAGACATACAGACAGACATACAGACAGACATACAGACAGACATACAGACAGACATACAGACAGACATACAGACAGACATACAGACAGACATACAGACAGACATACAGACAGACATACAGACAGACATACAGACAGACATACAGACAGACATACAGACAGACATACAGACAGACATACAGACAGACATACAGACAGACATACAGACAGACATACAGACAGACATACAGACAGACATACAGACAGACATACAGACAGACATACAGACAGACATACAGACAGACAGACATACAGACAGACATACAGACAGACATGCAGACAGACATACAGACAGACATACAGACAGACATACAGACAGACATACAGACAGACATACAGACAGACTACAGACAGACATACAGACAGACATACAGACAGACATACAGACAGACATACAGACAGACATACAGACAGACATACAGACAGACATACAGACAGACATACAGACAGACATACAGACAGACATACAGACAGACATACAGACAGACATACAGACAGACATACAGACAGACATACAGACAGACATACAGACAGACATACAGACAGACATACAGACAGACATACAGACAGACATACAGACAGACATACAGACAGACATACAGACAGACATACAGACAGACATACAGACAGACATACAGACAGACATACAGACAGACATACAGACAGACATACAGACAGACATACAGACAGACATACAGACAGACATACAGACAGACATACAGACAGACATACAGACAGACATACAGACAGACATACAGACAGACATACAGACAGACATACAGACAGACAGACATACAGACAGACATACAGACAGACATACAGACAGACATACAGACAGACATACAGACAGACATACAGACAGACATACAGACAGACATACAGACAGACATACAGACAGACATACAGACAGACATACAGACATACAGACAGACATACAGACAGACATACAGACAGACAAGTACAGACAGACATACAGACAGACATACAGACAGACATACAGACAGACATACAGACAGACATACAGACAGACATACAGACAGACATACAGACAGACATACAGACAGACATACAGACAGACATACAGACAGACATACAGACAGACATACAGACAGACATACAGACAGACATACAGACAGACATACAGACAGACATACAGACAGACATACAGACAGACATACAGACAGACATACAGACAGACATACAGACAGACATACAGACAGACATACAGACAGACATACAGACAGACATACAGACAGACATACAGACAGACATACAGACAGACATACAGACAGACATACAGACAGGACATACAGACAGACATACAGACAGACATACAGACAGACATACAGACAGACATACAGACAGACATACAGACAGACATACAGACAGACATACAGACAGACATACAGACAGACATACAGACAGACATACAGACAGACATACAGACAGACAGACATACAGACAGACATACACAGACATACAGACAGACATACAGACAGACATACAGACAGACATACAGACAGACATACAGACAGACATACAGACAGACATACAGACAGACATACAGACAGACATACAGACAGACATACAGACAGACATACAGACAGACATACAGACAGACATACAGACAGACATACAGACAGACATACAGACAGACATACAGACAGACATACAGACAGACATACAGACAGACATACAGACAGACATACAGACAGACATACAGACAGACATACAGACAGACATACAGACAGACATACAGACAGACATACAGACAGACATACAGACAGACATACAGACAGACATACAGACAGACATACAGACAGACATACAGACAGACATACAGACAGACATACAGACAGACATACAGACAGACAACAGACAGACATACAGACAGACATACAGACAGACATACAGACAGACATACAGACAGACATACAGACAGACATACAGACAGACATACAGACAGACTACAGACAGACATACAGCAGACAGACATACAGACAGACATACAGACAGACATACAGACAGACATACAGACAGACATACAGACAGACATACAGACAGACATACAGACAGACATACAGACAGACATACAGACAGACATACAGACAGACATACAGACAGACATACAGACAGACATACAGACAGACATACAGACAGACATACAGACAGACATACAGACAGACATACAGACAGACATACAGACAGACATACAGACAGACAGACATACTGACAGACATACAGACAGACATACAGACAGACATACAGACCAGACATACAACAGACATACAGACAGACATACAGACAGACATACAGACAGACATACAGACAGACATACAGACAGACATACAGACAGACATACAGACAGACAACAGACAGACATACAGACAGAGCATACAGACAGACATACAGACAGACATACAGACAGACATACAGACAGACATACAGACAGACATACAGACAGACATACAGACAGACATACAGACAGACATACAGACAGACATACAGACAGACATACAGACAGACATACAGACAGACATACAGACAGACATACAGACAGACATACAGACAGACATACAGACAGACGACAGACATACAGACAGACATACAGACAGACATACAGACAGACATACAGACAGACATACAGACAGACATACAGACAGACATACAGACTGACATACAGACAGACATACAGACAGACATACAGACAGACATACAGACAGACATACAGACAGACATACAGACAGACATACAGACAGACATACAGACAGACATACAGACAGACATACAGACAGACATACAGACAGACATACAGACAGACATACAGACAGACATACAGACAGACATACAGACAGACATACAGACAGACATACAGACAGACATACAGACAGACATACAGACAGACATACAGACAGACATACAGACAGACATACAGACAGACATACAGACAGACATACAGACAGACATACAGACAGACATACAGACAGACATACAGACAGACATACAGACAGACATACAGACAGACATACAGACAGACATACAGACAGACATACAGACAGACATACAGACAGACATACAGACAGACATACAGACAGACATACAGACAGACATACAGACAGACATACAGACAGACATACAGACAGACATACAGACAGACATACAGACAGACATACAGACAGACATACAGACAGACATACAGACAGACATACAGACAGACATACAGACAGACATACAGACACATACAGACAGACATACAGACAGACATACAGACAGACATATAGACAGACATACAGACAGACATACAGACAGACATACAGACAGACATACAGACAGACATACAGACAGACATACAGACAGACATACAGACAGACATACAGACAGACATACAGACAGACATACAGACAGACATACAGACAGACATACAGACAGATATACAGACAGACATACAGACAGACATACAGACCGACATACAGACAGACATACAGACAGACATACAGACAGACATACAGACAGACATACAGACAGACATACAGACAGACATACAGACAGACATACATACAGACAGACATACAGACAGACATACAGACAGACATACAGACAGACATACAGACAGACATACAGACAGACATACAGACAGACATACAGACAGACATACAGACATACAGACAGACATACAGACAGACATACAGACAGACATACAGACAGACATACAGACAGACATACAGACAGACATACAGACAGACATACAGACAGACATACAGACAGACATACAGACAGACATACAGACAGACAGACATACAGACAGACAGACATACAGACAGACATACAGACAGACATACAGACAGACATACAGACAGACATACAGACAGACATACAGACAGACATACAGACAGACATACAGACAGACATACAGACAGACATACAGACAGACAGACAGACAGACAGACAGACATACAGACAGACATACAGACAGACATACAGACAGACATACAGACAGACATACAGACAGACATACAGACAGACATACAGACAGACATACAGACAGACATACAGACATACAGACATACAGACAGACATACAGACAGACAGACAGACAGACATACAGACAGACATACAGACAGACATACAGACAGACATACAGACAGACATACAGACAGACATACAGACAGACATACAGACAGAACATACAGACAGACATACAGACAGACATACAGACAGACATACAGACAGACATACAGACAGACATACAGACAGACATACAGACAGACATACAGACAGACATACAGACAGACATACAGACAGACATACAGACATACAGACAGACATACAGACAGACATACAGACAGACATACAGACAGACATACAGACAGACATACAGACAGACATACAGACAGACAGACAGACAGACATACAGACAGACATACAGACAGACAGACATACAGACAGACATACAGACAGACCTACAGACAGACATACAGACAGACAGACATACAGACAGACATACAGACAGACATACAGACAGACATACAGACAGACATACAGACAGACATACAGACAGACATACAGACAGACATACAGACAGACATACAGACAGACATACAGACAGACATACAGACAGACATACAGACAGACATACAGACAGACATACAGACAGACATACAGACAGACATACAGACAGACATACAGACAGACATACAGACAGATATACAGACAGACATACAGACAGACATACAGACAGACATACAGACAGACATACAGACAGACATACAGACAGACATACAGACAGACATACAGACAGACATACTGACAGACATACAGACAGACATACAGACAGACATACAGACAGACATACAGACAGACATACAGACAGACATACAGACAGACAGACATACAGACAGACATACAGACAGACATACAGACAGACATACAGACAGACATACAGACAGACATACAGACAAACATACAGACAGACATACATACAGACATACAGACAGACATACAGACAGACATACAGACAGACATACAGACAGACATACAGACAGACATACAGACAGACATACAGACAGACAGACATACAGACAGACATACAGACAGACATACAGACAGACATACAGACAGACATACAGACAGACATACAGACAGACATACAGACAGACATACAGACAGACATACAGACAGACATACAGACAGACATACAGACAGACAGACATACAGACAGACATACATACAGACAGACATACAGACAGACATACAGACAGACATACAGACAGACATACAGACAGACATACAGACAGACATACAGACAGACATACAGACAGACATACAGACAGACATACAGACAGACATACAGACAGACATACAGACAGACATACAGACAGACATACAGACAGACATACAGACAGACATACAGACAGACATACAGACAGACATACAGACAGACATACAGACAGACATACAGACAGACATACAGACAGACATACAGACAGACATACAGACAGACATACAGACAGACATACAGACAGACATACAGACAGACATACAGACAGACATACAGACAGACATACAGACAGACATACAGACAGACATACAGACAGACAGACATACAGACAGACATACAGACAGACATACAGACAGACATACAGACAGACATACAGACAGGCATACAGACAGACATACAGACAGACATACAGACAGACATACAGACAGACATACAGACAGACATACAGACAGACATACAGACAGACACACAGACAGACACACAGACAGACACACAGACAGACACACAGACAGACACACAGATAGACAGACATACAGACAGACATACAGACAGACATACAGACAGACATACAGACATACATACAGACAGACATACAGACAGACATACAGACAGACAGACAGACATACAGACAGACATACAGACAGACATACAGACAGACATACAGACAGACATACAGACAGACATACAGACAGACAGACAGACATACAGACAGACATACAGACAGACATACAGACAGACATACAGACAGACATACAGACAGACATACAGACAGACATACAGACAGACATACAGACAGACATACAGACAGACATACAGACAGACATACAGACAGACATACAGGCAGACATACAGACAGACATACAGACAGACATACAGACAGACATACAGACAGACATACAGACAGACATACAGACAGACATACAGACAGACATACAGACAGACATACAGACAGACATACAGACAGACATACAGACAGACATACATACAGACAGACATACAGACAGACATACAGACAGACATACAGACAGACATACAGACAGACATGCAGACAGACATACAGACAGACATACAGACAGACATACAGACAGACATACAGACAGACATACAGACAGACATACAGACAGACATACAGACAGACAGACATACAGACAGACATACAGACAGACATACAGACAGACATACAGACAGACATACAGACAGACATACAGACAGACATACAGACAGACATACAGACAGACATACAGACAGACATACAGACAGACATACAGACAGACATACAGACAGACATACAGACAGACATACAGACAGACATACAGACAGACATACAGACAGACATACAGACAGACATACAGACAGACATACAGACAGACATACAAGTGTCAAACAAGTGTTTTTTGTCTTCAATAAAAAGTAAAATTTGATTATTTATTTATGGAAAATTCCACTTTTATGTAATATGTTTTCGAAAATATAATACAAAAAATAAAAAAATTGGGAGGTTGGTTTGTATACCTACTGCGCAAGTCGAGCGTTTGTCACCCACCTCATAGAGAAGGGTGTAAAAGGCGATTCGCCAGACGTTATTTTCGGCCAATATGAACAAGAGTAACTTTCACCCAGTATGTAATCTGAACGGATTTGAGCGCGCCCGACTACATCCGACGTGCTATCTGAACGTACCCTATAACTTAACCTCACTTTTACGCGGTTAAAAACAAAGACAAAACCACAGTACACGGACCGCAAAGCGATAGTATAGACACTCGGACTTTCCCGCCAAAAACTATTGAAAAAAGGGCCAGCTATTAGAGGGCGTGCAAAATTACAGATTTCTGTACTTTGACATTTTTGACAGGGTGTCAGCCGCCTAGCGACCTATCGCCATTTTCATTTTTCGTACTCATTGTTCTTGTGTGGAAGTTCTCTTCGAAGC